>JAYJMB010024366.1:24104-37202 GCA_036873735.1 Pouteria campechiana
TAGTAAATAATAAAATATCTATATATTTAGATTAATATCTATAGTTTAGATTTTTTAAATTTATGTTATATTTTATTTATTATTATTTAAAAAAAAAAAGATTCATCTAGTTGAATCAGCAAATCAGACTTGTAAGACTGTGAACCAAGTACTTGACTAATTCAATCATTAGTTTGGTTTTAATAACACTATTTTTAAGATTAATATATCAAAATTTATTCTTTTTAAGCAAATTTAATATAATTAATTAGTATTTTAAAGAAATTATACGTATATAAGAGATAAATTCAAATTATTAACTTAAAACTAACCCAAATTTTAGAAGTTTGAGTAAGTATTGAGTTAACTAAACCTACGTCAACTTACAAATAGAGTTGGATTAAAGTGTCTATGTATAAAATTAGAGTTAAGAAGAATTTAACCTGGACAACCCAATCCAATTTGCACCCTTAAGATGTAACTATATTAGATATAACTACAGACTATGTCAAGTACAAATCTATACGCTCAAATTAAACATGTAAAGTTGAAGCCACCTACTTTTATGGTTTGTTTAGTAATGGAAAAAAGATATTAATTTTTCTCATTTATTTACATTCTTAATTGATGACGTACAATTAATTTAACAGTTCTATTTTTTACTACTAACTATATTTTATATTATTACGTATTATATTTTTAACTCTAAAATGATTATTTATTTATTTTTTTTATTTTCAATCATTATTCTTACTTGGTTACATTTTATCTTTCTTTTTAACCTTTTCATTTGGATTCTATTTTTTTTAACCCTCTTTCTACCTATTTATCAAATTCTAAACTAGACCCTAGTTTCATTGTCTGTTTTGAATGAATGCGTGTATTCTAAATGTAAGGTGTAACTTTCAAAATTATGCAAAGTATGACTAATTTACTTGAATTTGAAGTTCCGAAATTTGAAGTTTCAAGAAATCTTATCTTTGTTCAAAAACACAAAGCATAGTAGAGGGCATTTAAATTATTCAAAAACACAAAGCATAGTAGAGGTCATTTAAATTATTGAATTTAAATGACCTCCACTATGCTTTGTGTTTTTGAACAAAGATAAGATTTCTTGAAACTTGCTAGATATATAAAATAATATAGGGGGGTGACTAGGAAATTTAATATTAGGAATAAATCAATGAACTGATGTCATAAAAATTTAGAAAAAATATTTTTTTATAAAGAAATTACAAATTCAATATTAACTAATGAAGGGAAACAAGAAAATTATAAAAGTAGAAAAGAATTAACAAATCATATTTTTCACAAAGTTTAAAGTTTTCAAGATAGAAGTTGGCAATATGTAGCATTTATTTCAATAATATGAATGCTAATGACAATTAAAACAATCAAAATGGCTTACACGTAGTTGGGGTTGAAGTGCTAATCATAGAATCACATTTTACAGAAGTTTATTTTTTACGTAGATAAAATTGCATGCTCTATATACACGTGTATGGGTGTAAGCTATGAGTAAAATATTTCTCTTAAAATAATTATTTATATAAGATTCCCAACATAAAGTACCTTAACTATGATTTACTT
Organism: Pouteria campechiana; assembly: GCA_036873735.1. NCBI lineage: Eukaryota > Viridiplantae > Streptophyta > Magnoliopsida > Ericales > Sapotaceae > Pouteria > Pouteria campechiana. The sequence continues at coordinate 25,674 of JAYJMB010024366.1, forward strand.
TTTATTATAAAAATGCATTTGAAAGTTTATACCCAGAAAATTACCGATAAAAATGCTTTCATTGTTGAGATTATTTTTGAATTAAAAGTAATCTATATTACATTATATATTTATCATCTAAATTATTAAAATTATATTTTTTTAAGTAGATCAATCAACAATGAAACTTCTAAGCATAAAACACGTGTCATAAGATAAATCTTCCAGAAAGATTTAATTTCTATAACTTTTTTTATTTCTCATTCAAATGTCCAACTTAAATAATTTTTAGCAATCGAAAAGTAAAACACGCTTAAAAATTATTTTATCTGGTATAATAAACCTAAAATATAGCTTGTGTTCGTCCCTTGATAGGCGGGGTTGTTTTTGTTTTGTTTTTTTCCGTAATTTCCCGGCAAGCTGGACAACAATCCCCACTTATATAAGAAGAGGAAGAGAAAGCTTTCCTCCTTCCAAACACTCACCATCAAACAAAGAGGGAGACAGGTCTACAGCTGCTTCTCCAAAAACCCTAGGAAGGCGGTCGTTTAAGATCTAGTTCGGTAATCGGGCGGGATTGAAGACGGAAAAGCTGTTCGATCTTCGACCACCGACCGATCTAGGCTGTCGGCAGTCTGTTGGTGGCTTATATTATCACTGCTTTAATCTTTGCTGATGGAGGATGGGCAGAGAGACGAGCATCACAGCAGCGAGAGCGGAGGCGACTACACGTCGGAGGATGAGGGGACGGAAGATTACAGGCGGGGAGGGTATCACGCCGTCCGGATCGGTGATACTTTTAAGGGCGGCGCCTACGTAGTCCAGAGCAAGCTTGGATGGGGCCATTTCTCCACTGTATGGCTTGCCTGGGATACTCGAAACAGCGTATGTGCAGCTCTATTCTCTCTGTTGTCTTTCTTTTGTTAAAAAAAAATATTTATTCTAATTAGGGTTTTGCAGTTTGTAATTTTTTTTTTTTTTTTTTTTTTGTTCTCCCTCCCTCCCTCTCTCTCTCTCTCTCTCTCTCTCTCTCTCTCTCTCTTTCCGTACGAGGTTTTGGTCTCAGCAAGTGATAGAGTATAGCTAGGTTAGGGTGTGGGGGGAGTGTGGGGGCGCGACCAACCGTCTGAATCGCGGTGCCCATCAGCGGATGTTGCGTCTGTTTTCCATCGACTGGGAAGCAAGATCTTCATCAAGACAAGTGTTTTTTCTGGGAATTGGCCGCTTGTGTGATTGTTGGGGGAAGATGAGCTTTTAATGCTCGTTGCCCATGTGTATATAGAGGAGCTCTTTGTAGGGGAAGATTGACGTATTGCTGTTCGTCAAAAGATGCAACTTTTTGTTTTATTTGCTCATGTAAGAATGTTTCTGTGAAACATGACAGCGATATGTTGCTCTGAAAGTCCAAAAGAGTGCTCAGCATTACACTGAGGCAGCCATGGACGAGATCACTATTCTCAAGCAAATTGCAGAGGGTGATCCAGAAGACAAGAAGTGTGTAGTGAAGCTGGTGGACCATTTCAAGCATTTGGGCCCCAATGGGCAGCATGTTTGCATGGTTTTCGAGTACCTAGGAGACAATCTGTTGACACTAATCAAGTACACAGATTACCGGGGGATGCCCCTCCACATGGTCAAGGAGATCTGCATCCACATTTTAGTTGGTTTGGATTACTTGCACCGTGAGCTCTCGATCATACACACTGACCTTAAGCCAGAGAATATCCTTCTCCTTTTTATGATTGACCCTGCCAAGGATCCTAGGAAGTCTGGTGCTCCTCTTGTCCTCCCAAACAATAAGGATAAATCAGTTTTTGAATCTGGAGTATCCAAAGATGTCAAAAGCTCAAATGGAGATTTGACAAGGAGCCAAAAGAAAAAGATCCGAAGGAAGGCAAAGCGAGCAGCACAGGGTTGTGCAGGAAAGGCAGCTGCTGAGGAATCTGAATCTGATACAAAAAGTCCCAAAGTAGAATCTGCTGAAATTTTGGACAACCAAAATGATGGTTCCACTAGTAAAAGCAACAACAATTCTGATGAGGCAAAGGATGATAAGCCTGTGACACAGAGCCATCGGAGAGGGAGCCGATCCACAAGACAAAAGCTATTGTCGTCAGTGGACCTCAATTGTAAATTAGTTGACTTCGGTAATGCTTGTTGGACATACAAACAGTTCACTAGTGACATTCAAACAAGGCAATACAGGTGCCCAGAGGTTCTCCTTGGATCAAAATACTCTACCCCAGCAGATTTATGGTCCTTTGCCTGCATATGTTTTGAGTTGGCAACTGGCGATGTTCTATTTGATCCTCACAGTGGTGAAAATTTTGATCGTGATGAGGTATGTGCCAATGTTAGTCTCTTCTTGGTTGCTTTTAACTTATAGATGCTGGAATTATAACTCTGCCAAACCCCTGAAATGAAACATATTTTAGAACTAATTGGAGACTTTCCTATCTTTGTTTGCAGTTTGCCAATGCTTCCAAGGGTATAAACGGCAAAATTATAATTTTTTTCTAGTTGCAGCAAAAGTGTAATTTTAAAAAGTGAAGAATGACATTTACCTTTGTGAAATTTTATCATCATTATCAAGAAGGCTTTTTTTCAACTAACTGGTTCAGGTCCAGATGTGGTGCCTTAGTTTGTATACCTCGAAATATGTTTTTGTTGATTTAAGGTTCAAGTTCACAATTATAAGTTATGTGTGAACTGCTCGATATGTGTGGTCAACTTCATGAATATTGTCTTCCCACCCAATTTTGGATCCAATGTCTGATACATGTGTCTGTAGCTTTTTAAAAAAATTTACCTACCTTGTAGGCCTTCGTCTTGTCTCATTGAGGTCTTCATCTTGAATACACTAAACACTCTTCAAAAATGTAAGTTTTTTTTTTTTTTTGGTTTTTATGCTAATCTTATGTAGCCAAACCACCTTTATGCTACTTCCTCATTCTATTACTTTCTAGTACCAATGGTGCAACCAGGTGGGTGGGTTTGGTCAAAAGATCAACTCATGCTCAACTTATTTTAAAATTGGGCTACCTAAACCTAACTCAACCCAAGATCGAGTTGAGAAGCCCTAGCATGATGACTCATTTTGGATTGGTTTTGGTTTGGGCCATAGGTTAGGTTGATTATGGTTGAGTTTTTATATTTACAACACTATAAATAATGTTTAAGCATAAATCCATCAAGTTCTATATAATCTCTCAGAGCATGGAAGACATCACAATAAAATTGATATAAAATTCCATTAAGCATGTCTGTAATCAATGAATAGTTGATCTATGTTCGTTAATGTGCTATAGGTCAAGTTGATTTGAGTGCACATGATCAAGTTGACTTTGGCTAGTTTTGCTTGGATTCTGAATGACAGTTCCTTAGTCCAAGCCTAATTGGTTTGGGATTTTTTGATCCACTCAACTTTACCTAAAAGCCACGCCCAACCCCTAATTTTCTTTGTTTGCTTGGGTATGGTTTGGGTAACCCATTGCAAATTGCACAATTAATTAGTGCTACTACGAAGTTCTTATTTCCTCTTACTAATCATCCATCTTAACATCCTCATTTTGCCTGTTTTATGAACTTGTTATTCCCTGAACGCACAACATTTTGCTCTTTAAATGATTAATAAAGCACACCAAAATGCACATCATGGAATATCATTTGGTCGAATATCTTGTTCAGTTGTTTGGGGTTCAAACCACTATTTTGAGAGTGCATCCAAATGAGCTGTTGTGTAATATGATGGGCCTTATTTGGTATGGACATAAATTATATTTGTATCATTTAAAAGTGAGTGCATATTCATTTTTTTAATCTCATGACATGTAGCATAGTCTTGACTAGGCAATAGGGGAAAGGTTGCCTCTGATGCTTCCTCTAGACATTTATTTCACTGATGGGAGCCACTTTCTTTGTAAAAATTTTTTTACTTATTCAATTTTCCATTTTCAACTTTTAAAGCATCACAGGTATTGGTTACTTTGTGAGCTATGAAAGGAGATAAAGTGCTAACATTTTATTTCTATATGATTGGTTTGTTTAAGAAGCCAACATTGTTGTCCTGCTCTCAAGAATTGCGTTCCTAGTAATAGGAAGTTTTACTAAATGGGCCCTGGGATTTTTCAATTATTTTGGTTGTTTGGTGCTACGTGAACCCTACAAGGGTTAAAAGGAAAAGATCTTCTTTTGATCAAATGTGCCTTCACACTTGGAGTGCTTGGATAATGGCCATGTCAGCATCAGTCATCACCCTATGCTTTGGCAGGGGACTGATTTTTTTTATTTTTTATTTTTATTTGGATCATTTATGAACCAGGATCTTTTTTTTTTTTTGCAATATAAAATTATACTTGGCACTCTTCTTGTCAGTTGCAAACCCCTTCCTGGTGATAACCTAGTTTTGTTAAAGAAGCAAAAACTAAAAATGACGTACATGGAGGACTTTCAGCATCTAGTCCTAGGATCATCTATACAAAGTCTATAACAGGAGCATGGTAAGTCCAAGAAACCCTTATAGGTCCAGGGATTGATACTTCATTGATTGCATAAACCTGTAGAAGCCCATAACAAAGAAAATCTATAGGTCGTGGAAGGAATTCCCTGCAGTAGTGTGAGAATTCAGCTTGTTTTAAGCTTTCACTTTCAGAAGGGAAAAAGAAATTCAATAGCCATAGGGATGCTTCATTATCTTTTCATCTTGCAGCTTTCAGTCTCTTGTGTGATTTATTGACATTTCAGTAATTGTGAGGAAGAAATGATGCAACACCTCCGTCTTCTTCATGGTCTGAAGGGCCACTGCCCCCGCAGAGTAGATTCTTGATGGTCTACAATGCCTGAAATTTTATAATGACTGATTTGGCTGTAAGATAATTGTGTGAAAGGATTTTCAATTCTATGATTCTTCCCATTTCCCATTTTCAATTCTGAACCCTCTTGGATTCTGGTGCCCATAAAATTCTTGCTCCCAATGTCAATGGCATTTGGAATCCTGTATTTGAAATCCATTTCCTACAAAATGTTTCTTCCAGGTGAACTCTGTAGCTAGACTCCCATTAATCATCTATAGCATTGTAGAGTTCTTTGGTCCAAGAAACTACACCCATGTGTTAAATCTCTTAAAGTTTATGTTTTTTAGTGGTCATAATAGGTGACAAATAATGTTTTTGAATCTCTAAAGTTGATATAGCTTGACTCCTTTGGCCCATCTAATTAGATGCCATTGCTGTTGTGAAATTGAAAAAGAAACTACATGATTGTATCCAATTCAGACATCGGATTTGGATTGATAGCCATGGTGTGACTTGCCCCAAAAAATATGTATGGGAACATTTTACGCACACATCCTATGAGATGGACTTTGTTGTTATCCTTTTATGAATAGTTCAAACAGTCAGTTGCTCTTCTTGCCTTGATAAAGTGAGATTATTTTACAAGTAGTGGATGTTAGTCAGTTTACATAATCCATTAAGAGCATTGGGTAAACTCTCGAAAGTTGGGAAATCGAAAAGATTTTGCGATTCAACCATCACAGAGGCCATCATATGAAATTTCAGGGGATCTTTTAGGTGGTTTTACTTCGTTTTCTTGGGTGAGGCTCACTATTCTGTGCAATTACATCCCACATATCATGTGAGCACCATTGTACCTTATTATTATTAGAGGGCTTGCAGTTAAATACAATAGATGACATCCCAAAACTCCTGGTTCATGTGGTGCTACACATGATGATTGGATTGGCCAAATGCTTGCTGTGCCAAATGCCAACTTTATGATGGTGTGCATGATTGATGGATTGGGTTGCAGACTTCTTCCTTGAAGGGCTCATATGTTGTACTCATATTATCTTTTATGATGAGGCGGCAGCTTCTGTAATGCCACTTGTGTTGTCCATATGCATCTTTGAGAAATATTTCAGAAAAAAAATAAAAGGGAAAAAACCAGATGCATGTGTTGAGAAATAATAGAAAAAATTGGTAAAGAAATTATTTGCAACACTGTTATCCAGACTCTTTTAAAATTTTGGCAAGCACATTTGGGAATCTTTATTTCTTTTCTTTTCTTTTTTCTTTGTTTTTTTCCCCATTTTCCAGCCATCTATGCAGCTTCTGAGATTTTCCCTAAAAAGTAGCAAAGAGGTTACTTATGCCGTGAATAAAAGGACTGTAGATTGGGAGGAGTGAAACCTAGAATTTTCTTATCAAAAAGCTAATTAAACTTCTTGTTGTTAAGGAACTGTTGCCTATATGTAACTGAAGTGGTGGAGAAAATGGCTTACTTCTATATTGTACCTGTGGTTAGGGTTTGTCAATATATGCCTTCCGTGTATCTTGGGCACAGGGACTGAGGTAATCTCAAGAATGTATTTGTGTGTAGTGCCAACAGATCTACACAGCGGGAAATTTTCTCAAGAATGTGTTTTGGTGGGTGGCGCAAATGTCATATTTAGAAAATGTGCTACAACAGAAATGCATATTTAACAGAAAAATTTTAAACAGTTAGGATGGAGCAACAATGAGGTCCTGGCTGGGAGAATTGAGCGCAATAAATGGTGTATAATGGCTAGAAAATCATGACTAGCTATTTGGGAAACTCATAGCTGTCAAAGTAATTTAGGAGGCAGGCAAACAAGCTTTCTGACCTTCTGGATCACACTATTCCTATTGTTTGTTCTGTTATTCATCTGGTTGTATAACTCCTTGTGACAAAATTTTTGGTTTTTTCTCGGGTCTTCTCAGGAGTCTAGAGCATTAGTTCCTGACTGTTTTATTTGCTGTCCTTTCAGGACCACTTGGCACTGATGATGGAGCTTCTTGGTATGATGCCTCGTAAAGTAAGCAACTTTGAAGTGCAGCTCTGTCGTATTAATATGATGTTTGAGGCTAAGATTATTGAAAGATATTTTTTATATCTATACATATGCATGTGCATGCGTTTGAATGCAGGGCTTTTGATTTTTAAGGTGGTGGTCATTCCTAAACTGACAATATGATGGACATCAATGATTATGTCAAATCCAAAAATTCCCACATGAAGGATAAGAGTAACTGTTTAGTTGTGGGCCATGAAATTGTTGGGAATGAAATGCTGGAAATATCAATAATCATCCCTAAAAAATGAGGAAAGAAAAACAAACATTCAACTTTCTGATGCTTATGATGTTCCAAGATGGGTTTTTGTTGTACTTTCCACAGTTCTTATTGTACTGATATTTGGAATCAATCCATTGAGATGAAAATGAATGAAAAGGCCTGTGTAGTGTGAATTCTGGTTGAACTTCCTATTTTTATTTCTCTTAATATGATCAATTCAGATGGTAATTCATCCATTGCCTTCTTCAGATTGCCTTAGGCGGCAGATATTCACGTGACTTCTTCAACAGATATGGTGACTTAAGGCACATCCGTCGTTTGCGTTTCTGGCCACTTAATAAAGTGCTCACCGAGAAATATGATTTCAGTGAGCAAGATGCAAATGACATGGCTGACTTCCTCGTTCCCATCTTGGATTTTGTTCCAGAGAAGCGGCCAACAGCAGGCCAATGCTTGACCCATCCATGGATCAGCAATGGCAGACCTCGACTTCTTGAACCTTCAGCTTCTGCTCAAGCCCAAGCTATAGCGGATGGTGCTACGACTGCTGAGAAAAAGAAAAAGGAGAAGGATGAGAGGGAGGCAATGGAGTTGGGTGTGGGGAACATTGCCATAGATGGAACCAAAACTATAAAAGATCCTCAGCCTAGCAGCAAATTGGCCAAGGTTGCCTCCACTAAGACTTCGAGATAGTAATCCTTGTACTGACACGTCCATCTCATCGACTGCTGATATCCCTTCTTGGGCAGCAGCCAGGGGTGATTGCATTCCCCAATAGTTTTGAGGTATTTAATTGGTGGGTTGGTGGGTGGGGAAGTTGTCCATTGTATTGAACTGAAACAGTGCAAAAGCATGTTGAATGTATCGCTCGTGGTAGTGTACTGTTCCAACCATTTTTCAAGAAAGTTTTTCCATCGGGACTCTTGAGACATATGTCCTCTGCCTCTGCATTACTAGCATTTGTTCTTGCTCGCATGGTCTACTCATAGCATTGCTGGCTGTCATTATTGTACAGCTTTCTTGATCCGGGGTCTGTGGAAATTATGTACGACATTTTCAAATGAATTTGAGGTGGTTTGCCGATGCTGTTGATTATTGCCCCATTGCCCTTATATGATTACTCCGTGGTCAGCTAGGTTCATATGAACAAGGTCAGCACGCTAACATTGCCTGTACTACTGGGTGCATCCAACCGCGTTAGAGTGAATATGATGCTGAAGAGTAGGCAAATCTGTTTTCTGAAAGTCGAATAATGATTTCAGCTCCTCAGGAATTTCTGACAGTGGCAAAGCAACACCGAAGGTCTCACTTTCCAATTACATAGTGTATAGGTCCTGTTAAGAAAATCGCTTATAGGGTTTCCTGTTCCTGTTAAGGACTGACCCCATCTCAGTTGCTTTTAGAGATGAATGCTGATGTCCCACGCAACAAAGCAGTTTGTTTTGTAATCTGACCTTGAAGTCTTGAACTGGTTGCCCATGATCCGCATAACCTTCTGAACCTCCTATATGCATTTTGTTACTCACAACAAAAATAAGAAATGGTGCTTCCTGTTAGTTCTAGACATGAGAAGAACATGACTCTGCGATCTAAAATTAGGGGAATTCTTGTGTCGTTAGTACGCGAGTCTGTGCGTTTTGAAAACAAGTCTCTTGTTCAACGTACTCTCTCTCTCTCTGACCAAGATAAACAGATCCTTGGCTTGTGGGGGCTACGTGCATCGCACAAAAACAACGAAAGCGACTTTTAACATCGGGTGCTCATCCACAATGGATTATAATCTGGCAGCGCTGAAGCTGTACTGCGGGCAACTAAAAGACGCCCAGCCAACCTCTTCTTCTCCTTCTTCTCTGTCTCTCGGCTCCATTCTCTTCCAGCGTGCTTGGTTGCAGGTATCACCTCTCTATACACCTTCTCTTTCACTTCCGCCGTCAGATATGCCACCCATCCGTCCAACCGGTGGACCTCGCCTTATAAATGCATTGATCAACGGTGAATCATCCAAATATGGTCCGTGCATGCGTAGTGCCTCTCTCGGCTACAATTCATACTTCCGATACCTAATTGACATTTCCGCAAACATGTCACGTGCAAACAAAAGGCAATCCATAAAAGACGTAGGAGTTAGCTTGAAGATCATATGGCACTAGCCACTAGGCGGGTCACATTGTCGATTATTTTAAACCGCAGACTATCCGTTGATTTCAATGTGTGGGTCCACTCAATGGACGTTGCCTGAGGAATTCCTTGCTCGTATTTCCTGTGCACTTTACGTGGTTGTGTGTCACCGAATAATGTGCTTTTGGCCCTTTTTGATCGTATATATGGTGGCAGGGTGTCTTGGTTTCGGATTCAGAGAAAGGGTGCTTTACCTTGGATGATGGGAGCGGCACCATCGAGCTTTCCCTATCAAACGAGTTCCAACAACAGGAGTGGAAAACAGGTATATTCATGGCATTTAAAATTCAAGTAAGTTGGTTTTTCAGTTGAACATGAGACTGCACATGAGACTTCGGTTGATGAAGAGAATTGGATCACAAGCTCATTTGCTTGTAATTTGGATAAGGCATGCTTTTGTTATATCTTCAGTTTGGGAGATATGTAAGCCAATATTTATCATGTGACTTGGAGGCTGTGCTCTATAATACCAAATTGCTGCAGGAAATCTCATAGGATACCCCGGATAATCTACTTGGAAGTTTCATATTCACTTCTTTAATTTCTCTCACTCTTTTTTTTTTGTAAGGAATGTATATTATGGTGGTTGGGGCATACGTTATTCAGACAGATGGTCCACCCATTATCAAGGTGCACATCTTTGATGAAATTTCGGGAGTTCACTGTACTCTCTCTTCTCTTTGCTCTTGCAATTAGATACTAAAAAATGACCAAATGATCACACTTGGCCTAATGTCACATATCATCTTAATCATAGCGGTTTTAGTGGCAGGTAGTTCTAATTGAAGGACCTGTTTGCTCAAAACTTAAAATGAAGAAAAATCAGTCTTCCAGTTATTGGCATTTGTTCTTAATTGGGATAATTGGACCAAGCTGGATTGCCCAAGTCATAAGTAGCTGAAAAATTGCATTTATGTAATCAAACCAATTACCATCACCACCATTACCGACTATTTATGCCAGATTGCCAACTAATTGGGTGATTGCTGAGATCATGTCAAAGGATACAGATAGGATCAACGATGTGGTTACATAATTGATTTAGGGGATCCAAAACATTGAATCTGGTAGCCCACTAGCCAACTATGTGGGAATATCTGAGTGGCCTTGATACTTGGCTCTTGCGTTCCCTTCTTCTTATTGTTCTTTCTTTTGCTTTCCACCATATACTCTGGCACTTGAGATGTACATGCCTAAGTAGAAAAACTCCAAGCTGGCAGCCTGGCACTTTATAGGCATTATGGCCAGTCAGCTGCGTGCATGGTATTTGCAGGAACCATGCATTGGCTAGATGCTGGAAACAAATCCACCTTCAGGCATGCGCGGATTTCTCTCATCAAGTGTTTCATGGGTTTTTATCAGCCCAACATGTGTAGTGGCCCCACTAAGGGTTGCCACTGTCATGGTGATGACTGCTAACAGTAAATTCTTTGAATGTTGTCATGACATTTGGTTATGCCCAGATCATATCCTCCTTTGGATAATAACTGGTATAATCTCATTTGAACACATTTTTATGCTTCATCTGTTGAGACTTGTTCTTACAAACCATTGGTATCAGTGATATTTGGTCCAATTCCAGGACAAACTCATGGTGAAAATGGGTTTTGAAACTTAGTTTGTAGGTCAAATTTAGACAGCATATCTTTCCAGCCTACATGTCATAGTTTCAGGAAATCAATAGTTGCATTCAGTGCTAGGCTTTAACAGCAGAACCGCTTGGCAAGCAAATATGGCTAATCCATTTGTTAGGTGATATAAACTTGTAAAACCCCATTTATTGTCCATTCAGTTCGATGGCATGTTGCTGAAACTAGCAACTTGAATTTCACACTAAATCATATTATCGTGCCTGCCTTTTTGGCTTGTACAGATGCAACATGCTGCTGGGCGCTATATCTATCTGTTATAAAAAACTCTTAAGCCTTTCCCTCTTCTTGTTATAAAGAAAGGGCTATATCTAATGAAACCACATCTCAAACATGGAGATGATATATAGCATCAATTCAGAGGTTTTAGGTAGCTACAAATCCTTCTAGGCTAGCCTATGGTTGAATTTCTTCATACCTCTGACACTCCCTTTCTAATGCCATGAAGTATACATGGTTTGCCACGTAGACAACACACTGTAAATGGTCCTCGCTTCAATTTGTTAGGCCATGACAAGCTGTAATATTGACGATGACTACAGAAAATCGGATGAAAGTGAAGTGCCAAATGCTGCTGCTGCTGCTCAGGTTGAAGAAATATCTTTTGTTAATCATGCATGAGTTTGTAT
>JAYJMB010024377.1:0-39556 GCA_036873735.1 Pouteria campechiana
GAGAATAATGAGTATATTTAGGAATCAAATAGGTGCAAAAGATGAAGTATTAGGAGAATAAAATATGACATTTTGCAATCTCATCATTCTCGAACTTGAGCTCTGTGATAGATCAAGAGTTTGATCTTTTTCCTGTTTGTCACCCTAGTCCTCATTGGGCCTAGGCTGATCTTTTTCTCATTTCTCCCTTTCCTCATTCTCTTGGCTTTACAAGAGAAGGGCCTGTAATTTCAGATGTACACCCAGAGCTAGTGAGAGTTGAAGGCTCCTGCAATGCTGGTCCTTTTGATATTTCTTCTAGCGAGGATACTTCATAATCTGCTTCATCTTCTTCTTCCTTGGGGTCAGATCTATTGGTTTCCATAGGTTAGCTTAACCCAAGAGGGGAGGGCTGAATTGGGTTTATAAAAATTTGTTGCTTAACTCTTGTTAAATTAATTTATGTCTTTTCATGCTTGTGTGCAATGCAATATGAGATAAATAAACAATAAGGTGTAAAGAAAGTAAAGCAATCACACAAGAGATATAATTTTTTATAGTGCTTTGGGCAACCTTTCCTACTCCATTCTTCTAAGAGTACACCCTCCTTGTGTTATTGGTTCCAATATCTTATAATATTGAAAATACAATCAGTGCTCATAGCACTCTTCTAGATCAGCTCTAGGGGGGCATAAGCATGATGCCACACACACTCTTTTGGATTAGCTCCTGGGGGCATAAACTAGTGCACCAAGCACTCTTCTAGATCAGCTCTAGGGGCCATAAACTAGTACAAAATAGCTTAGCAAACTGGCTGTGAAACACACTCCAACAACCCAGTTTAGCCATTCCTAACCTTGGTCTCCAATACCAAGTTAGGGCAATACACAAATGAAAATACAAATGAAAGATTTACACTTTTACACTGTGTTTCAATGATGCACCAGGGAAGACTCATAGTGCAGAAAATCCTCCCTTTGTGTATTTTAAGAAGATGGCCTTGAAGATTTTAAAAGTTGAAGCTCTTGAATGAATATTTGAAAGTTGAAGCTCTTGGCCTAGTGTCACAAAGATTTGTGGAAGGTTTAAGCTCAATCCTCTTGCTTCTTCAACCCTTGAAATGTCCTAACACTTCTCCTTAAATAGATCTCTCAAAAACTTAACCATTGGAGAAGAATGGGTTGCATTTATGAGGCTTACCAGATTTGAATTTTTTACCATTATAACTAGCAGGGGATATCGGAAGGCAATAGAGCCAATCAGCTGCAATTCAAACAATATGGGAGGCACCATGGACAATCGGTTATGGTCATTCCTTTGTAAGGTTTCCAAATGCCTGTCTCTGGAATAGGCGATATGGGAGGCGATTGATCAAATCGATTGTATGGAAGGCGATATCCTTAGGTGGTTGGTAGATCGGCTGTGGTCATCCAATGAGTTTACTTCTTTCTAGAGGGCTCCAAGAGATATTCTGGGGTGGCTTGAGATATCGACTGCATAGCAGGCGATAGGAGAGGGCACTTGGGCATTTTGGCTACGGACCTACAGTTCAACTTTTTGCACTTTTGTGTTTTGTAAGCCTTGATATTTTTCATATATTTTCTATCAATAAAAGTATAATTATCCACATGTGATTTGCATAAATTATGAAGTAAGGATATCTTATCTTTGAGGCACACATTTCCATTTTATTATGTGATTTATCTTTGAGGCACATATTTTCATTTTATTATGTGAAATGCTTTTACATATAATGTTTGAATGTTTTAATCATATTCCAAGCATTCCCTTTTCTTATTTTTATGCTTCCTATTCTAAACAAAAGCTTCATTAGCTAAGAGCAAGTTTGAGATAAGTTTTGTTGTCCTCAAAATCATATTCAATAATCCCAATAATTGCCCCCTTTTTGATGATGATAATGTTGGTTCCCGTAAGATGGCTTAATCCAAGAGGGGAGGGGTGAATTAGTTATGTAAAAATTCATTGCTTAACCCCTATTAAAACATTTTCCTCTTTTCATGATTGTGTGTGATGCATTATAAGATAAATAATAAAAATAGTAAAGTGCATGAAGGATAAAAATAACCAAGCAAACACATATAAAAATAATACAATTTTTATAGTAGTTCGAGAACCCCGTCCCTACATCCACTCTTCTAAGAGCACACACTCATTATGCCTTGGGTTCTACTATATCCCATATAATGAAAATATAATAGTGCTCCTATCTCTCTCATAGATTCTAGCTCTAGGGGGCGTGAACAAGTGTTCCTAACACTTTTGTAGATTTTAGCTCTAGGGGGCATAAATATAATGCTCCCAGCACTCTTCTAGTTTTCACGAGCTCACCAGAAAACTTACTAGTTTTGAAGATCACCAACAAACTTGTTGGTTTTCTAGAGCTCACCAACAACTCTTTGGTTTCAAGTTTACAAGAAACCTTATACATTTTTACATAGTGTTTCATTTAAGCATAGAAGAAGATTTGATCTCTTTATAGATCTATGTAATACAAAGATCTGTCCATAATGTCAACTTAATGGCCATAAGAATATGCAGTTTAAGCTTATAAAAGATAGATGATAGTTTAAGTTCTTGGCCATGGGCGGAAGGATTTGCATAAGATTAAGCTCATTTGAAATGTCTTTCTTCACCACCTTGAATTGTTCCACCTTTTCTCCTTAAATAGCTTCTTCATAATTTTGACTGTTGGAAAAGATGGGTTTTGTTGAATGCAAAAATGAGAGCAACAATGAATGAATAAGACTATTGAGATTTCTGTTGTTGAAGTCTATGCCTTTTCGATTTGTCTCGAGCTACTACATCGCCTTTCTTTTACATAGAGGAAAATAAGTTATTGCTGAAATGTCTTTTCTCATTTTGACTTGAGACAGCTTTGAAAACTTGCAGTGCTATTTGTTACCGAAAATGGTTACTGAAACAAGTTTGCATAATGAAAGTAGGGATGCAAATGCCATTTAGATAGATGCAAGTCACATAAATTGTTTTTCCTCTGACAAGTCATGACCTCTCTCTCTCTCTGCATTTGTCTATCATAAGTTATATACAAATTCTCTTATTAGTTTGTTTGTTAGTCGATCCTTCATAAGAGTGATTTATCTATTGTAAGTAACAAATGAACTCTAGGTGGCGTAGATGAATTTGAACTGATTAATAAACAAACTCTGCTTGCTCTACACGAATTCCTCTAGGAGATTTGTTTGTCAATTGATCCTTCGTAATTGCACTTTGTCTATTGTAAATAGCAAATGAACTTTGGGTGGCGCAGATGAAGTTAAACCGATCGTTAGACAAACTCTTATGAATGGACAAAGTGTGATGTTCTTCTGTTGTTCCATATTTGCTTATTAGAGATGGTAGACGAATTCTTCTTTATCTTACTTGAATAGACAAAGTATAATATTCATCTGATGTGAGTGATAGATGAACTCTTTATACTTTGTCTTGAAAAAATTACTTCATCTATAGGTTTGTTTGTAGTAAGTTGTAGACGAATGTGCCTTTGTCTATTGAAGTCCATGTGTCCATTCACTTATACTTACTGTGCAACTTCTACTTTGTCTTCCACTTTGTCTGTAGTAACTAACAGATGAAATTGATCCTCAGATGAAGTCATGTTCCTCATTTGTTCTATATTCTTCAAGTAGCAGAAGGAGTTTGTTTCTACAACTTTTTACTTTCTTCAATCTTAATTTTTCTGTCTTGGTTCTGTTGAAGTCCCACTCCTTTGTTTATTCATCTTGCCTTTTTATCCTCAGACGAATTTATTCTTCTAACTTTGTTAGTCAGACAAAGTTTTCTTCACTATGTGCATGATTGTCTGGGTGGTTATTCCTTCTTTCTTCATTTGTCTAAGTGCTTCATGAGATTGCTTCTTCTTACTTTGTCTCAGACAAATTTTGTTTGGTTGGTGTAGACAGTTTGAGTTTCTCAAACAACTTTATGCTCTTTGACCATGGCTTTGTCTTCAACTATTTCTGTCTTGCATTTGTTTATGCAAGTTTCTCTTTGAGGTTAATAGATAAGGCAAGCTAGTTGTAGCGCATCTTTGAAGCTTTTGCTTTCTTCCATTGCATTTGTCCATGGAAGTTTTCTCTTAGACAATACAACCTGTCTCGTTGCTTTCCTTCAAAGCCTCTGTGTTCATCTTCTTCTTCTTTTTCTTCCATGACCTTCAGCGGTTTGATCCCTTTGGAATGTAGCAGATAGTTATGGCATTTTGTTGTAGATAATTGTGATCCTGCACTTAGAACTTTTCTACACTTGTTACATTGTTAGCTTTTAGATATATTATTAGAATGTATTTTATCCACATGTGATTTTGACATGTTGTAGAGCAGGGATAATTTACATCTTTATTAAGTACATAACGTGAAAGCTTATGTAAATATGGTGCTAAGAATGATTCAATAAATTAATGCATTAGTGAATAACTAATAATTTTAAGCACACCATTGAAGAAAATATGTATGCTTGCATAATTAAACATTCATGATTATGTATTCATATTAATTAATGTTTATTAATTCATAATTATGCATATGATTATTAGAGATTTAAGTGCACATTTTTTTTATCTTTATACAAGTTTTGTTATCATTAAAATCATATATAGTAATACTAACAGATAAAACTTATAAACTTATGATATTTAAAGAATGTGTTAATGATCCATTTGCAATTTCAAACTTCCCGATTAAATTGATATATCTAATCCTCTGGAGTTTCACATTTTTAACATGAAGATAGGTCATGATATATATAATGCAACTTTTCTTTAGATGCAAATGAAATTCTTCTTTAGATGCAAGTCATGATAAGTTTCCTTTCTTCAAACAAGTCTTTTTATATTTCTCTTTGTCTTTTTGTCAGCAACAAAAATATACCATGAATGTGAAAGGGGAGGTGTTGTAATAATAACAATATCATAATCAAGAAAGAAAATTGTTGGTGCCATTTCTACCAAAATACTAAGATTCCCTTGTAATTTGAAATAGAGGATAGTTCTTCATGTTCTTACTTTGTCATAACTCACATTCAAATTATACAATTTCTTTAAATGCCTAAATCATATAACCATAAACATATAATAGAACACATATGTGATTGAGGCAACATTCAAACATTATGTAATTTTCATTTAGAAACTTAAAAAAATGAGAGCAACTAACAATTTTCATTTACAACCATCAATTCATATTTCAAAAATGTATCAAAATTATAATCTTCATCAAAAGCATCAGAATGGCTTAGAAAATTCATTTAGATAATCAATCAAAGAAAAATATAACAATCATCATAGTTAAGCTTAAACCATTCAACATAAATATTTAGAAACATCATTCACTTATATTAACTGTCATAAAAAATTAAACTAAAACTATTCATAAATTATTCAAGTATATGTCAAAAGATAGTATAGTTCCATTAATCCAATTTAAGAATTCTCACAAAAAATGTATTCCTCACTACATCTCTCAAAAGAAAAATCAACATAAGTTTTCCTCCCCTTTTTTTCAATTAAGTCCCTCCCCATGAGTAATAGCACTAGTGTCCTGAGGTGGTGGAAGTGTGACTAGGTCTGTGAAGGCAAATGTAAGCTTTGAGACATGATAGGTAGGGGTTGGATCCTGAAGTTGATCAGTTGCGAGAATACGATGAGGTTGAGGTGTAGATGTACTTGCTGGTTGTGAAGAAGTAGCAAATGGATATGGAAGACCAAAATGAGAAATTAGTGAGTCTAGCTGCTATTGGATGATAACTTGATCTTCCTTAATGTTACTGACCTCTTCTCGTAATGCATATACTTCCACAGATAGTATCATGTATGCAGAGGATGGTTTATAATTGGGAATAGTAGATTGTACGTGTGAAGAAGAGGATGCTTGGGCTGCTGTGGCACTGGCTTCTTCCTCTTCCTCCCTTTCATCTTCTTCTTCATGTGAATTTTCATCTTCTTCCATTTCTCTTTGACAAAGCTCATCCATTTATCTTCTATAATTTGAAACTTTAATTTGTATTCTCTTGAGTAATGTTTTTCCCACCCAGTCCTTTTTGTGGGAAGTCATGTAACATACAGATTCTTCTTGTGTAGCAACTCCAAAATGCGCAAAGATGTTGGTAAGCTGCATGCCAAATGGTCCTACATGATCATTCCTATGTGGCATGTAACCAAAGAATGAAATGTAACCTTAGGAGACTGATCTTCTTGTAATTCACTAATTTCCATATTACATTCGCTTCAAATACATTCACAGTTTCTATCCCTCCTAGCTTAGGAACTATGGAAGCTTCTTGGACTTTTTTGATCATTATCATTCTATGCTCAATAGTCAAGTCTTTTGACCTCATAACTCTATGATCTAAGGTGTACTCAACACCAGTGGCTCCAGTGGATAATAACTTAAAGATTTCTTTAGCTTCCTTGTCTTGTTCTTCTTCCTCGTGTGGAACTCCAAGGATTTCTACTAAATGGCCCTCAGGAGTGACAAAATCATGACCAAATATTATATCTACTCCCTTCACAAAAGAGTTCCTATGCTTTTCTCTCTAGTTGAAATAGAATATTAAAACCAATTCTCTGTACAACAGAGCTTCATAATTAAAAGGTCTATCCACCCTTGAAAGTTATGCATGGACCTTATATCTAATTTGCAAGCATCCAAGAAGTTCAAATCTATTTTTCTGGGAATATGAACTGGTCTGCTTAGCATGGTAGTATAAAAATGAAACTTCTTATCTTCTCCTCCAAAGTAAGATGCTAACAACTCTTTAGGATTAAATTTTGCTTGTGGGACTTTCTTCTTACCCACTTTTGTAGGCAATGTCTTAAGGTCAAACATTTTCACTCCTTCATTACCTCTCCTATTTACTTCTTCTTCTTATGATCTCCTTTCTTCCTTAGAGTTGGTACTAGTATGTAAGGAGGAAGTATGAGAAGGATTACCTATCGATTCATCTGCAAAACGAACTCTTCTTAGCTTAGAAGCTACTCTAAAAGTTATGGCCATTGAGGATAAGGCTCCTGCCCTTGTTCGCGGCTGTTTAACTGCACATCTAGGTTTGGAAACAACAATCTTAGGACCCATTGGATATGGTTGCAATTTTGAATGGGAAATGGAATGAAGTTTTCAACTTTGCAGTGAGAGGCAACTGGAATTGGTTTTTTGGGGCGCCTGAGAGGAGGGTTTCAATTGGGAAACAAAGAAAATGGTCACGCATATTTCTATTAGGCGGCTGAGCCTAAAGGTGCTTGGGGACAAGGTGGCTTTGCTCTCTAACATGAATATTTCCAAAAGTTTTCTGTTCTTATGCTATTCTAACCTCATTAATCTTTTAATGTTTCTTCATTTTATCATATAAAAATATAATCAATTTGCCATATTATCAAACATATCATTTTTAAACACTTAATAAAAATACATATTTTCAAGAATCTCAATACTCCTAATCTTTAATACATGGTCAATAATATCAAACAAACCATTTTAAGCATACATCATTGCAAACACATCATTAATTACATATCAAGCATCTTAACATTTCAAATAAATTAAACATTGATTATCTGAAATTTTCTCATTATAGGATTTCATCTTACAGATGTTCAAACATTTTTGACATATATTCTAGTCATGAATAATAATGATAATGCATGATAAGAAATAATTCATGGCATAATCATGATCATATAGACATTTACCAAAATTTAAAATATTATCAAAATTATTTCATTTTTAAGAGTTCAATCCATAAAGATGATTATAGATGGAATGACTAGGAATGAAATTTCTATTCGAGACCTTAATTTGTGAAGTTTTCCAAATAGGCTTGACGTATGCCTTGTAATTATAATCATAATAAGAATAGGTTAATCAAGTATCAACTTAAATTTTTAAAATGATTTGGCTCAAACAATGAATTCATATTCATCCAAATCCAAGGCAGTTAATTTAGAAGCACTAATAATATATAGCAGTAAAAATTCATAGTTTTCTTCATGAAACAAATATATCAAGTTGAGCAACTTATCTCCTTTGATATCGCATTGTTTTCTTCTTGCTACTAAGCTCAAAATTGATGTTGTTGATTTTGACATCTCATTTCAGCACTTGCTATTTGAAGTTGTATTATCTGAAATTTAAGCAGTTGTTGCTTTATTTGCAGTTAGAAGTTTGGATGAAAGTTCTGATGCTTCAAACTAACCGGATTGTCTGAATTTGAGATTCCATCATTTTAGATAATGCTGGTTTATCTTCAATTTTTTTTGAATTTAAATCCTTTTCTTGACTTTGGACAGAGTTGCTAGTTAGGATTGTTCGAAGTTAAAATCTTAGACAAAGATTTGTCTTTAGTATATGATGTTCATGAATTGTCTCTACTTCAGATGATGTTACTTCTTTCTATATTGTTAAATTTTGGATGAATTTGAGAGACGGACAACATGACATTTGGATGAAGCATTCATGAAGTTCTAGACTTAGCCCATTTTTTGGACACTTCTTTAGTGTGAAATTGGGTTGACCTTTTGGAATTTAATATTGATTATTACTTGGTCATTTTTCTTTAGCTTAAAGTTGTATGTTGAGAAGGTGATCTTGATTTCTCATTATTTTTCTTCTTCTCGATGTCTTTATTTTAAGCTTTTCCTGCATATACTTAAAGAATTCTTGAATTTTTTCTTTATTAGCAAAATCAATTAGATATAAGCTTTAAGCAACAATTGAACTAGTGTAATTTCACTTTTAACATAGAATAGTATGCTTTTGAAAAATTAGATTGCTCAACAAAATAATATGAACTTCATTATTTTGAGCAAATCATTTGTTACTTAGGTTATTTAAATAAAAGTTTTCTCCATCTAAGTTTCATGAATCCAACATATAAATTTTGCTAGATTTCATCTGTATTAATTAGATTTGACATGAATTAAAGTAGATCCTTTTGACAGCAATGAACCAAGACAAATAGTCTACTTTAATCATAGCCAACATATTTATGAATCACATCATGAAGATGATGATTGACTTCTTTAAAAATTTTGTATTATAGATCAACTAATTTTCATCAATAATTGAACCAAATATAAATTTTTAATTAATTTTAACATAATTTATCATTTTTATATTTTCTTGATTGCACATTATTTTAAAGTTCCAAATGAATCACATGCCTTCTTGGCTTACTTATCCTCAAGACATATTAGTTATCTAATCTGTACTTTATTAGTTAAATTTCTAATCTTTTCTAGAATTTTTCTCTTTATGTTTCTATTTTATATCATTGATTTATTTAATTTAGATTCTTCTAAGTTAAACAATAAAGTTCTATTCATACACAAATAAAACAATGAATATATGTACTAAATATGGATAGTAGAATAACGTAAGAAAATTTAGGTTTGAATTGCCATACCTGTACTTACTTTTCCTCTTGGCCTTTAACTTGTTGAATATGTTCTTTTTCATCCGGTGTCAAGAAGCCATTTATCCTTTGAGGGAGCTTGATGAATCTTGTTTTCTTCATCCTCTTTCTTCAGTTTATAGCTCCTTGCTAAGAAAGGATTATTTGTGCTTTTGTAGGAAGGACTCTTCTTTTTCTTCTTTATCTCTTTCACCGTCATCCTCCTCTTTCTTTTTCTTCCTTCTCTCTCAACTTTCTTTCTTCCTCTTCCTTCTTTATCCTTCCTTTCCCCTTAGGTTGCTCCCTTTTAACCTGAGAGGATTCTTCAATTGATTTGGCCTCCTTAATAATTTCAGTCTTGTGTTCTTCAATTTGAGCTCTATAATCTCTTCTTCTGAATGTTTCTCCCCCTCAACTTGTTGGAATTCTTCAATTTGCAAATCTTGTTTTTCTTTAGGAGGATGATCCTCCTTTTCTTGATGTCCTGCACTCAATTTAATCTCAGCAGTAGCATTAGTATCATTTGAGTGCAAATCAACTTGCCCATCAAAAATTATTTTAAACTTGTTTGAAGATTTCTTTTATTGTTTTACAAGTTAAGACATATTTGCAAATGGTGGGGTAGAAAGCATGCACCAGGGCATTCATAGCTTTAACATTTTCTTGCCATGCTCTCTTTTCGTCCTCACTTACTACAATAAAAATAATTTTCCAAAGCTTAAGATCATTCCTTGTAAGATATATTTCTAACCTTTTCTTCCATTGTGCATAATCAAATCCATCATAATATGGAAGTTGGGGGGTGGGAACATCTTTCACAATATATAGAGGATGACAGTATTGGGTTAGCCATGCGAATCTTTACAATTAATTGCAGCCCACCCTAATACCACTTGTTAGTTCCCATAGGCTTGCTTAACCCAAGAGGGGATGGGTGAATTGGGTATATAAAAATTTGTTGCTTAACCCTTGTTAGATTAATTTTCCTCTTTTCATGCTTCTATGTAATGCAATATGAGATAAATAAAGCAATAAGGGGTAAGGAAAATAAATCAACCATCCAATAGATATATGGTTTTTTATAGTGGTTTGAGCAACCTTCCCTACTCCACTCTTCCAAGAGCACCCTGTCTTGTGCTTTGGGTTCCACTATCTCATAATAGTGGAAATACGATCAATGCACCAAGTAATCTTCTAAATTAGCTTTAGGGGGCATAAGTATAGTGCCACATGCACTCTTTTGGATCAGTTTTAGGGGGCATAAACTAGTACACCAAGCACTCTTCTAGATCAACTCTAGGGAGCATAAACTTAGTGCCTCTACACTCTTCTAAGTTGAGCTCCAGGGGCATAAATAGCTTAGCAAATTGGTTGTGAAATATACTCCAACATCCTAGTTTAGTCGTTCCTTACCATGGTATCCAATAATAAGTTAGGGCAATACACAAATGAAAATACAAATGAAAGATTTACACTTTTACACTGTGTTTCAATGAAGCACTGGGGAAAACTTGATCTTTGAATAGCTCATAGTGGGGAAGATCCACCCTTTGTGTATTTGAAGAAGATGGTCTTGAAGATTTTGAAAGTTGATGCTCTTGAATAAATATTTGAAAGTTGAAGCTTTTAGCCTAGGGTTACAAAGATTTGTGGAAGGTTTAAGCTTTATCCTCTTACTTCTTCAACCCTTTAAACATCCCAATAATTCTCCTTAAATAGATCTCTCAAAAACTTGATCACTGGAGAAGAATGGGTTGCATTTATGAGGCTTAAAACATTTGGAATTTTGACCATTACGACTACCAGGCAATATGAGAGGTGGCTAAGCAATTTGGCTACATGACATGCAATATTGGGAGGCAGTAGAGTGAATCGGTTGTAGTATAGGCGATATGGAAGGCACTATGAACAATCGGCCGTGATCACTCCTTAACAAGGCTTCCAAATGCATGTCTCTTAACACACAGGCGATATGGGAGGCAATTGATCAAGTCGGCTATATGGAAGGCAATATCCTCAGGCGGCTGGTAGATCAGCTGCAGTCATCTAGTGAGTTTACTTCTTTTTGGAGACCTACAGGTGATATTTTGGGGTGGCTTGAGAAATTGACTGCATAGCAAGTGATAGGAGAGGGTGCCTGGGCATTTTAGCTATGGACCTACACTTTAATTTTTTTGCATTTTTGTGTTTTACAAGCCTTGATAATTTTCATATATTTAATATCAATAAAAGTATGATTATCCACATATGATTTGCATAACTTATGAAGCAAGGATATTTTATCTTTAAGGCACACATTTCCATTTTATTATGTGATTTATCTTTGAGGCACATATTTTCATTCTATTTTGTGAAATGCTTGTATATATAATGTTCCAATGTTTTAATCATATTTCAAGCATTCCCTTTTCATATTTCTATGCTTTCTATTCTAACAAAAGCTGCATTAACTAAGAGCAAGTATGAGTTAAGTTTTTTTGTCATCAAAATCATATACAATAATTCCAACAAGATTAGCCCACTAGAGCAGATCCCCCATTGTCTCCTCCTCTTGGGGAAACTTTTGAGGAGCTCATCCACTTCGAGGGGGATGTTGATGAAGTCTTTTGTGGAGTGGTGTATCCTTCTTCCTCTATAAATTTGCCTTTTAGTTCTTCAACTATTGTAGGTTCTTTAGCGGTAGTTCCCTATTCTCTTAGTTCCTCCCTAGTTTCTTCTTCTTGTACTCTTTCTCCTTCTCTAGTGAGCTCTACTTCTTCCTCTCCTTCCATAAATGATCCGTCCTGGCCTCTTTTAGCAACTTTTGCTTCCCTATTTTCCACTAGATTGGCCAAGTATTCGATGCAATTCTTACATTGGATCTATGACCAATGGGAGTGGGGGCTCCAGAGAGGTTGCCCTAGAAGAGAACTAGGTGGCTGCCAATGTTAGAGAGCAGGGGATGGCTGTAGGTTCAACTGGTGGCAAAGTAATTATGTAAGCTACTTCGATTCCTCCTCTTTCTCATCCATTCTCATCTTTTGTGGGTTAGTGCACCTTCATCTTTTTCTCTTTTCTTCCTCTTCTTCTCTCTCTTTCTCTTTTAGATGTTGCTTTGGTACTAATGTAGTCTTTCTCTTTGGTTTCCCTAGGGTTAGCCTTTTCTTCTACCCAACTTATCTGGGCTCTCAAGCGTCCGCATACTGGATCCGATGTTGCTCCTCCTACCAGTGCCTTTAGACAGAAGCTTTGACTTTGACTGGACCAACCACAGGTTTTAGATCCGCTCATGCAAGCCCCAACTCTTCCTAACCTTCCTCGCTTGCAATCATTTTTTGCAGAGAGACAGGTCCAATAACCTTCCTCTTGGAGCATCTAGACTGGGCTATTGTGTTCATCACCTGGCTTTCTTTGATCTCTCTCGCACCTTTCAGATGTTGTGGGATGATCTTGTGGTGGACTTCACAATGGATATTGTGCACAACTCCATCACTCGATAGAACTTCATCAACCGAATCATGCTTTGTTTGTGACAACTCAATAGTGCCTGAGAATGGATTGCCCTGTTGACCTAACAACTCTAGGAGATAGAGCCTGAGATACAAGTAGCCTTAAATCGCTAATAGGAGGCAGAGGAGGAGTTGGAGCATGAGCAGAGGAAGGCATCTTCTTTGTCTTCTCGTTAGAGTGAGCTTGATCATGTTGCGACTAAGTTGATTGTTTTGAAAGCTACTTTGGAAGACGAGTGGAAGTGCATCCAAGAGCTTGAGGAGATAGCTTCAACTCTCAAAATGTGAGAGGGTGATCTCCTTGCTCAGCGAGAGGTTGTACAGAAAGTGAGAGAGTGTGCAGAGGCATTATTACTCTTTCTGGTTTCTACTCCTTAGGACTGAGATGTGTCCACTTTATTGGGTACGCCCTTTGGCTCTGTAAGATTGGGAAAATTGGTGACTTTGTTGAGCATGCCTTCTAGCTCCATGGAGTCAGAACTTGAAGACTATGAATAGTGCATCCTTTTGCTTGAATCCGAAGAACGGGGAAATTTAGCGACTTTGGAGAGTTCGCACTATGGCTTGGATCCAGAGAGCGGGGAAATTTGGCGAATCTGGAGAGTTAGCACTATGGCTTTGATCTGGAGGACAAAAAAATTGGCGACTATGGAGAGTTCGCGCTATGGCTCAAACCTAGAGAGCGAAGAAACTTGGTTACTCTAGAGAGTGTGCCACATCTTTGTGTCCTACCCTAAATTTTGTTAGAAAAAGTAACAATAGGATAGGGTGACTTGACAAAAATAATTCTTTAATGAGGAATCTATTTATTTGCTTCAATCAATCATTGTACAATAATGTAAAAGGATAGAAAAAATGTTTACTAGTAATACATCCTCAAGTGCTTAGCATTCCATGTTAGTGGGATGCTCCTCCCATTCAGCCTCTAGAGCCTATAGGCTTTGTTTTCTAAGACATCAACGACTCTTTATGGACCTTCCCAGGAGTGGGCAAGTTTTCCTATTATGTGGGTAGGGTTATTGACTAACGCTTCTTGCAAGACTAGGTCCCCTTCTTTAAAGTCCTATGCTTTAACCTTTCAGTCATAATATTGTCTGACTTGGGCCTGATGTCATGCCACTCTTGCCTGATCGTTGGTCATTGCTTCCTCCAATAGATCCAAACTTGTTTCCAATGCTTCCTTATTTACCTTCGAGTTAAATTTTTTCATCCAGGTGGAAGGGATCTTTAGCTCAATGGGGATCATAGCTTTGGATCCATAGGTTAGCATGAAGGGTGTTTCGCTAATGGATGTTTTTGGTGTCATCCTCAAAGCACAAAGTACTTTCAGGAGCTCTTGGTACAAGATATTTTCAGATCCTTTCATCTTTTTCCTTAGTCCTATCATGATGCTTTTATGCATGCCCTCTATCAATTTGTAAGTTCGTGGGTGTGCTACTTAGGAAAACTTCTTTCGGATGAAATGGGAAGTACAAAATGTTTTGAATGGTTTTCTCTCGAATTGGGTTCCTATGATAAGAATCCCTAGAACTTGAAACCTGTACATCATACTCCCCTTGACAAAGTTCTGAGCCTACTCTGCAGAGATAGATCTAGTGGACTTGGCTTCTGCCCACTTAGTGAAGTAGTTCACAACAACGAATATGTACTTTCTCCATCCTATTGCTAGCGGGAAGGGACCCAGAATATAAATTCCCCATTGATACAATGGACATGGGCTACGGATTATCAAAAGCTTAGTTGTTGGTAGCCTGGGGATGGAGGCATGCTTCTGGCACCGATCATATTTTTTGACATACACCTTAGACTTTGCTACCATAGTGGGCCAATAGTATCCTTGTCTCACAGCTTTGAATGTGAGGATTTTAACACCAATGTGGTTTCAATAGTCTCCCTTGTGTATTTGTTTGAGGATTTCTTACTCTTCTGTTTTTGTTACATACCAAAGGAATGGATGTAAGTGGCCTCTTCGATACAACTTATCATCCAGGTAGATAAATTTTATAGCGAAGCGTGCTAACCTTTGGCTTCTGCCGGATCTACTAACTTCTACCCTCTCCTTAAGTATGCATGTATGGGATCCATCTAGGAGGTTTCTTGATCTTCTATGACCATAGTGTTCCATCAAAACTATTCTTTGGGGAAAGAAGGATGGTGCTATGGTGAGCCTTGATAATTTATAAAGAAGGATGGTGCTATGGTGAGCCTTGATAATTTATCTACTTGCTAGTTCCCTTCCCTTGCTATCTATATGATATTTGTATTAAGGATCCATGCCATCATTGCTTTGGCAATTTACAAGTATTGCATCATTAGTGTTTTCCTCGCTTCATACTCCCCTGACCAGTGCTTCACCACTAATTGAAATCGTTGTAGATAGTAAGGTTTTGAATTTTTAGTTTCTTAATGATTTTAAAGCCTACCAGTAGAGCTTTATACCTGGTGCCATTATTGGTGGAGGGGAACTAAAACCATAACATATATTTGATTTAGTTCCCTTCTGGACTTTGCAAAATGAGGCCGGCTACTGCTCCTTCTTTGTTTGATGAGCCATTGATGTACAAGCTCCATTGGGGCATATCTTCAAAAGGTGGATCTGTAGGAGGAGAAGAATGTGATAGAAGATCTACAAGAGGAGACATTGATGATATGGATGAATCCATGAGAGGAGATGAGTGTGGCGACGAATCCACATGGAAGGGTGCCAGCACTACCTGTTCCTTGGGAAAAGGTGAGTGTGACGGTGGATTTGCAACGAGAGTTATAGGCACTCCTGGATCTGCAACCATCATAGTGTTTCGATTCTAAGTTATGGGAGATTCTAGTTCTTCCACTCTGCTTGTACATTCTATGAGAAAATCTGTCATGATTTGTCCTTTTATAGTTGCTCTTAGTAAGAACTCGATGTTAAATTTGCTAAGTTCCACAGACCACTTGACAAAGCCGCTAGATAATTCCATCTTCTGAAGGAACTATTTGAGCAACTAATTAGTGTATAAATGGATTGGATGTCCTTGAAAATATGATCACAATCTCCTTATGGTGATTATTAGCGCTAAGGTAATTTTCTTAATTATGAGGTATTTTAATTCTGCATCTTTCAGGACTCTGCTAATGTAATAAATTGGTCTTTGATGCTAATCTTGTTCCCTAAATTAAACTGTAGCCACTGTCTTGGATCCGGCTACAAGATAAAGATATAGGGTCTCTCCTCCTTTTGGGGAACTTAGTAAAGGGAGGGAAGTGAGGTACGATTTGAGCTCTGTGAAAGCTTTCTGTGACTCTAGACTAACCTCGTGGTCACCTGGTTCTGTTGTTGCTTCTTTGTGGAGGACTTTGAAGAATAGAAAGCTTCTTTCTATTGATTTGGATAGGAACATGTTTAGTGCTACTAGCCTTTTGGTTAGTTGCTAGAGCTCCTTAATGCTGCTAGGCATATTCATGCCTCGGATGGCTTGAATTTTTTTGAATTTTCCTCAATGCTTTGCTATGATATTAGGAATCCCAGTAATCTTCTCGATGTGACCCCAAAAGCGCACATTTGAGGATTTAGTTTCATTCTGTGGCTTCGAAGGGTTTGAAATGTTTCTTCCAAATCTTGGATATGATGTGCTCAGAATTTTCTTTTTACCACCATGACATCAACTTATGCCTCCATCTCTTGTAGGTAGCCCTTGCATTCTTTAATTCGAAAGGCATGAATTTTATAATAGAAGGTTCCAATATTAGTTTTGAAAGCTACTTTTTTCTAGTTTGGTTCATGCATCTGGATCTGATGATAACCTGAGAATGCATCCATGAAGTTGGGTAGCTCATGGTTAGTGGTAGAGTCTACCAACTAGTTAATGTTAGGAAGGAGGTGGCTATCTTTTGGGCAGACCTTATTCAATAATGTGAAGTCCATGCACATTTGCCACTTCTCATTTGCTTTTCTCACCATAACCACATTTGTTAGCCACTCTAAAAAATGCACTAGTCTGATGAATCCTGTTTTTAATAGTTTGTACACCTTTACTGCGAGAACAATCATTTCTTCAACCTTACTGGTTTGTGGCTTCCTTCTATTGCCAGCTTGTGGGAGATAACCAACGGATCTAGCCTGACATATCAAAAGTTTCCCAGGTAAAGACATTAGTGTTTATCCTAAGCAATTCAATTAGTTCTTACTTTAGTGGAGCATCGAGGGTGGAGCTAACTTGGAAAGTTTTTTTGCATATCTGGGAAATAGCGGAACTGCTTCTAAGGGTTCTATTGGCTTGCTCTGGGCTATTTGGTGCTTGTCTCTAGTATCCATGGTATCTATCAACATGTTCCTTGACACCTTCTCTTTCATTGAGACTTTATAGTATTCTTGGGTGATTTTTTTGTTCCCTCTGGCGATACCAACCTCGATCTCGATAGGAAATTTGATGACCAATTGATATATGGACACACCCGCTGTCATCTTATTAAGGCCAAGGCACCCCAATATGGCATTGTAGGCTGGCCGTATGTTCACGACCAAGAAATCCAAGAAATTTGTAGTTTTTTCGAGGTCGTCTTCCATCATAAATGGAAGTGTGATGGTCCTTTTAGAAATACACCATCTTTGGTGAAGCCTAATTGTTCAAATTATAATTTCTCGCAAGTGTACATATGTATAGCAGTATAATGTGCAATGCAAGGGTCGATCCCACAGAGAATGGTCAAACGGACTTAATCAATTTTAGTTACTAAACTCTCCTAGCCTTAAAGAGAATGTATTTATACTTAAATGAATATGAAGTAATGATTGGTGTAATTTTAGACTTTCAAAAATTTAACGGAATGTAAGGAAATCAATGACTAATAATAATGCCAGGAGATTAGCATGATACAAAGGTCTAGGGGTCCAATTTCACCACTTAATGATATCCTTTTGCTAGTGGAATGTTGGATTCAATGTCTCACTTGGATTTGTTCTTTCAAAAGTAAGATCATTACCATTAGGTATGCGAGTTTAAATCAAGTGTTTTCACTTATTCCAATTACCTATTGTATGTAACATAATTGAGGTGAAAACCCATTAAGCTCAAGAACATAATGAACCAAAATAGCATGGTTTAGCATATGAAGTCTACCTTAACCATGCTTGGATAATCAATCTAATTCATAATATTGGTGATCAAATAATAAAATAAATTAAATCATTGCAAACAACATCATGAATGAAACAAGATCATATCACTATTAATAACCAAAAATTCATATAATAAAGAGTATTAAAAAGGTTTGCATCTTTACCCTAGAAAAAAGAAATTTAGTTCATAAGAAAAACCAAAACAACTCCCTTTGATAAGATTATCACAATGAAGAACATCCTTTCTTCCTCCTCTTACTTACTTGCAATCTCCCCTTCTTCTCCATAAGAAAACTCCAAGAATTTGCTTTTAGAACCCTTAGAAAAAACTCTCAAAACGAAAGTGAAAGGAAAACCCCAAAACCATAACCTCCTTGCTTAAAAACCCCAGCTACGCACTTAGCAGAAATCTACTAAAATTAGGGATTATCGTTGGCGCCAGTGGTGCCACCTTACTATCCGACCAATGGTGAAAGTGGATCTTGGCACTGGCGGCGCCAAGTGGGGGCCGGCGACACTAGGCTAATTTTTGCTTTAGACTTTGATTTTTGAGCTCCTTGCAGTTTTTCTTCTTTTCCACTTCTTGAGCTTCATCTTTTCTTTCCATTTATTCTTCTTTTCCATCTTCAAAA
The DNA here is from genome assembly GCA_036873735.1 of Pouteria campechiana. Lineage (NCBI taxonomy): Eukaryota > Viridiplantae > Streptophyta > Magnoliopsida > Ericales > Sapotaceae > Pouteria > Pouteria campechiana. The sequence continues at coordinate 18,621 of JAYJMB010024377.1, forward strand.
CACCTAGAAAATTCAATAAATAAGAATGAAATTCATCTATAAGAAACAAGAATTTATAAATAATTAAGCTTGAATGTATATAATGTAAGTGAATGAAATTCACTCATCAAATTCCCCCAAATTTACTCATTTGCTCATGCTCAAGCAAAATAGAAACACAAAAACACACTAAGGACATAATGAACATTAATCTAGGTCATTAATCAAAAACCTCCATACCATAAGCATAGTTAAGAGGAAACTATCAAGATATCACATATGTCTTTTGATTTTTAACCTAACCTTTTTCCTTTCCACCTTAGATTCCATTTGCATGTGGAAGAATTATAGCCATTTCAATCTATGTATTTTCACACTTAAATTCATTCAAGCAACTGAGTTATACATATTCAATGCAACCCAAAGAATTCGTAAATAAACCAAAGAGACTACTTTAGAAGAGCATTTGATATTTTGTGGGCTCTATTACTATCACATTCCTCTTGTTATTTTATTTTATTTTGTTTTCAAATGTGATTCACCCTATTACTTAGGTTGTATTACTATCATAGCCCCTAAACTTGTTTTCTTTTTGATTCAAAGAGATGTGATCCCCCCTATTACTTGGGCTATATTACTATCACACTCCCAAACTTGTTTTCTTTTTTATTCAAAGAGATGTGATCCCCTATGAACAATGAGTTTTTACTTATGTTTTTCTTTTATCTCATCTAATGCTTGTCTCAACATAGTTATAATGAATTCTAGATTTCAAAACTTATGCTAAGCATTCAAAGATTTCAAAAGAAATGACTAAGTCAATGCAATCAATGTGTATAAGGAATCTATAGAAAATCAGAAAAAGTATCAAGTCAAGCATTGCAGACAATAGTAATTCCTTTCATTTTCAACTTAGGTTATTATCAAATGTCACATATATGTCATTGGTTTTATATGATGACCCTGATTAATGTTCAAAACACACAACTATCCAAACATAACTAAAATCAAATGAAGCACTCAACATCAACTAACTAGACAAACTACAATAAAATACATAACACAAACTAGACAAACTATAACAAAACATAAGCTAAGACAAACGCCTCCATAAACAAAATACTAATGCCCCCAAACTTTAAAGTAACATTGTCATCAATGTAGAATAAAGCAATGGAAAACAAGGACTTCCATGAAATGGATAGGATCAATCATCTAAGCTATCACTTTTTGCCCAACTCTCAGATTCTTCTAGTACATCAGGAAGTGTTGGTGGAGTTGGGAAAACAATTGAGCTATTGCCTTCTAATATGTTGTAACTTTGGAGTATGGTAGTTAGAGCATTATTGTGGCCCATCATATATCTAAACATTTTCTACCGATCCTTCATCATTTGCCGCTGATAAGACTGAACTCCCACTAGGCATGATTGGTGATCAACAAGAGAAGGTTCTATAGAAGAAGGCTCCCTCGTGGGTCTCTTATGAGAAGAGCTTGGGGTTGAAGATGAAGGACCTGCTCTTGCACTTACACATGATGTCTTCTCAAACATTTCCATAATTTCATCATTGATTATCGAAAGAGGTTGTTGGAGTTCCTCTTTAGGAATGGTATGAACTCCAGCCATGAGACACAATCAGCAGACGAGGAAAGGGTGTCCCAGTCCACTTATGAGCCTCCCTGTGATGAAAGAGATAATGGAACGCTTGATAACCTGGCCCACATCAATGGACAACCCTGTTTGAATAGCATACTTGAGAAGGGCTCGCTCCCTTATCACATCAGAGACATGATTTGAAGGGAACATTTTAGCTGAAATAAAATAGTGCTAAGCCTTACTTGTTACCTCTAAATGCCCTCTTAGGAAACTTATTACCTTATCATTCTAAGTCTTCCACATGCTGCCTAATTGAGTAAGGTAAGATATGATGGCATTAAAGTCAGGTCCTTACTCAATACAAGCTGAATATTCATCCTCTTCGATGTCTGCAAGCTCATAAACTTGGTTGATAGCAAATTGGTCAAAACGGACCAACTTCCCATGCACCAATGCTTTAAGCTCACTCAGGTTTGCTTTGTACTGTTTTCAAGTATTGGTATAAAACTCCCTAAGTAGTGGCACCACTACCGCTTCAGTCTGAGCTATAAAGTGCATCCACCTCCAATCTTGAATAAGATAGGCTATGTTACTGTATGTTGTGTCCAAGCCCCTTTCTCTTATTCCTTCTTGATCCACTAGTAAGTGTTTAAAGATGTTTTCAGCTCAGGCATTGGAGAATATGGGTTTAGGTGGTGCATTTGACTCTCTTGTTCGCCTCTTCCTTGAGGGTCAGCACAAGTAGTTTTTTTTGGAGGCATGGTGAAAAAAATATAATGAAAGCAGTAGCACACCAACTTGAGCAACCAAAACGAAGCAAATTTACCAAGCATACTCTTTACCAAACCACACAATGCCACTTCACCATGAAATAACAATAAGCACTATCAAGAATTTGTGATTACACCACAAGAAAAAGGTCTCTTTCTTCACCCAGGCATTTCATCAAACATGTTGCATGCACTTTGAGTTTTCTCCATAGATGCCTTGATAGTACCTCCAATTTCACTTCAATATACACCCACTCTTCTCACATATACTCTTGCAACATTTGCCAATCAAAAACCATACACAAACTAGCTCAAGCAATTCATCAAACACCTAGTTTGCATAATGTCAAAAAAGCTCCCATACACAAAAACCCATCTCCAATTCTTCTTAAACCACCACAAAAACTATCCAATCCACCAAGAATACTAATGGAAGAAGGATTGAGATGCAATAAGTAACTTACTTTTGATTCCAAGAAGATGTGCACAGAGTTGTCAAACCCAACTTGAAAAAATGGTGAAGAGGAAGATGAATAGGGAATGGTTGAGATGAATCCAAGGAGTGAGATGGAAGAGAGAATTTTTGGGAATGAATCCTTGAGTTTAGGAATGATGGAATGGGGTGAATGGTTGTGAGGAGAGGTTTTGGAGAGAAGGGGAGAGAGGGAGAGGAGCTCATATGAAAAAGGGAATGGGAAACAACTCCCCCCAAAAAATTGGGTGTGGCTTTAAGTGAATGGATGGCGCCACCTCGCTGCCTACACTCTTCTTTTGCAAAAGGGTCCAGCGCTGGTGGGGCCATGTAACACCTAGGGTGTTAAAATCAAGGAAACATTTAGAAAATTTTCATAAATTATAAGTTGGGGATAGAATGTATATGATTCCATTAATAAATTAAAAGGGAAAAGTTTGCTCTAGTGTGTAGAAGGAAGAATTGGGAAATTTGGAATAAAGTTATGTTTTATGAGGGCCATTGTTGTTTATTTTTATGATACATTAAAAGGGGTTATTTGAGATTAATTTCTAATATAGATAATGGAATAATTTGGAAACATGGTCAACATAAGCGTTATATATAATGAATTTATCTTTATAAGGAATCGAAAATCACATGATTTTGATATTTTTTCAGAAATTTATGATCAATGTACTAAAACTACTCAATATGGGTAAAAAGTATCAAGATTACCAAATTAGGTCATCTTATTTAAACTTTTGACATATTATTTAGAAAAAGTAGTTAATATGAAAGTTGTAGATCTTAAAGTTACCTTTCCAACGCTTTAAGAATTGGATCATTTGGATGTCATATAAGGGAGATATAGCCTAAATATTAGGGCTATTTTCGGTAGCAAAATTGGGGCTGAGGCCCCAAATTAGAGGCTGTGACGCCAATGTTGGTTTACTAGTTTTTAAGGGCTGTTGGGCCCATTTCTTTTTATTTCTTTTTGGTTATATTCTTCCTCCTCTGGTTTCCATGCCCTAGCCATGAAAACCCATCCCCTTAACCTTGATTTCTTATTGATTTAGGCTAGAAAATCATTAAGATTATGTATGAGAGTAAAAATCCTAGCCTTTCCACCCATTTTTCATCATTTTGGAATGAGAAAGAAAGGGAAATTTTGTTTGGCCATGGTGGAGTGAGGATTTAGGCATATGGAGGTTGAATCTTCATGGAAAAGAGAAAGGCATGTCCCAAATTGAAGGTAAATCCCTTTTTTCCCATTTGATTTTGAATTTTTCCTTTCTAGGTTTTGGAATTTTGGAATTTTGGGGGGGGAAATGATGAATTTGACATGGAAATCATGCGAGAAATGATTTCATCAGTTGATTATGGTGATTTGGGAATGAGAAATAATAAATTTGGATTACCAGGGTTTATGCCCAATTCATGAATAGTGATTTTGCCCCAATTTCCTATCTTATGAGTAATAATTATGGGGAAAATGATTTATACATGCCTAATGATGTTTTGGGGTTGTTTGATTATGAAAAAATAATAATTTTGCATTAATCCTATTTATGAACAGTAACCCTAGGGGTAAATTGGTACAAATTTGTGTAAATTGATAAAGGAATGTGATTAAATATTGGATTCCAATGGTTGTGCCATGATTTGGAGTCGATTAAATATGATTATGTATGAATTCCTAATGTGAATAGTTAATGGTAAGAACTAAATATGGGGGTTTTACATAAAAAACATAATTATATTGGGTTCAATTGAGTTATAAGCATGATGAGCATGTTATTAAGGTGAATATAAGATAATGACACTATGAGTTCCTTATGCATGATGGAGTATTAAAATCCCCTAACCTATGTTGTTAAGTCATTTGTAAATAAAGGATGCTTACAGATTGTTAGATGAAATGGATTAATGGCTTAATTTAATTGGTTCTAAAATTATTCACATGTTAATCAAGTTGTATACAATGTGTATATGGTAAGAAGTGAAGGTTACTTAGAATACCTTATGGAGAAGTCATTACTTAGAGTCTATGGCATATTTGAGAAACTGATTCCATGAGAAAGATGATATATATAACTATAATAGTTAATCCATGGTAACCTGACTCTGGCTATGAAACAAACATTAAGATAATGTATGAATGTAATTAAAGCAGGGTTAAAGGAGGACAGATGTTTATGATAATGTTAAAGTGCAATTAGCACTCGAAAGTCATGTAAACATCTTAAGAGACCAAGTACAGTCCCTACAAGCATAGTTCATAGAAGTTGTATTTGATTACTTGATATACTTAAGTGAAATTATCTTATAAAGGAGGGAATGGTGGCTCTGTATAGGATGATCTGAGATGGATGAAAATGCATGGAGCTTAAGGAGTGTATAGTGACTCATTCAAGGTAAGTAGGCTTCCTTTTGAATATACTACTAAAAAGGGGTTAGGAGTTATCCCATTGATTGTATTTATTTGATTTTGAGCATAAATATATGGATGAGGATTATGAAAATCCCATGAATGATGATTATATTAGTTGTATATTATTGAGACTAGTTGTGGCTCAAATTATTATTATTATTATATGAGTTTAGTAGGTATAGAGAATATTCCAATTATGTAAAAGACGATAGGATATGTGGATGCCTATAAAGCACTAGTGGATATGAGGTGCTCGAATGGCACAGACATGGTAGTATAGTTATGAGGGTACAGAGTAATGATATAAGTGAGTATATGGTACCTGAATGACATAGATATGATGTGCCTAGGATAACTTAGAAGTGAAATGCCCGAAAGGCTTGATTGAGATATTAGTTTTAATATGGATTGTGTGTTGTCCCAGAATGGCACTGTTTGATATGGGTTGCCTGCATGGCTTATGATATAGTAGATGATATGATTGTGAACATGCTATTATTTTAATTATTGTTTTCCATTATGCCTAGTTACCGAGTTTGCTAGACTCAAGCTTGTTTATTATATGTTTGTAGCTGACAGGTTAAGCAAAGGAGCTTGAAGATAATGGTTTTATTATGTTTGTATAAATTGCCAATTAAAAGTTTTGGTGTTATGTGTATGTACTCAAAATTGTATAAAATCTATTAGAGATATAATCTGGTTATATATAATGATGTAAAATGATTGGTAAGTTATAATAGTGGAAACTGTGCATGATATGAAAGTGGATTATGTTATTGCAATAATGGGACTAAGTAGGTTCTGGGCTATGGGTGAGTATGGGGGTTTATGTTGATGTTTTATCATTGTTAAATGTAAATTTCATATGATTCATAAATGTATGTACAGGTTTAAGTCCCAAAAATATAGAGTAAACTTTGTCAAAATTTTGGCCCAATTTCCCTTAGAAATAGGGAAATAGATGGATTATGGGAAGACTTCCCTTACGAAGAAGGGAAGTGGTAGCATTCTACATCGGTCCTGATGTATCATGGTGAAAATGCATAGGGTGGGGGTGTGGAGTGTTAACGCCTGGTGGAGGCTGGTAGCGCAGCGTGGTGGATTCCCAGCGCCAGGGGTGCTAGCTTGCTACCTCCTCTTGATTCCTTTGATTTTTCAGCACTGGAGGCGCCATGTTGCTGCCTATAATCAATTTTTGTCATTTCTCCATTGCATATCTATCACTCCCTTCTCAGAATTTAACTTGTCTTGATCACCAATTTCTTCATTCATGAACTTAACATGTCAATCACAAAATAACAATGTACTAAGTATAGAAAATAGGAAAATATCAATGTAATCTAATAGCTTAATAATCAAGGCAAGTTTATATAAACTAATGCAACTAACATACTTATTAATGCAAGAACATAACTATGTATAAGAAATTGAAATAACTAAAAGATAAAATAGCTTGCGTTGCCTCCCAAGATGCACTTTATTTAATGTCTAAGTAAGAGGAACTCCCTTTATTTACAAAATTTTAATTTCCCACACTTCATTCAACTACATTGGCATGTCCTCCCTATTGTATTTCTTAACTCTATGACCATTAACTTTGAAAGTACTACCATCTTTTGTATTCTTTAATTCAATCGCTCCATGAGGAAACACTTGTGTGACAAGGAATGAACCGACCCAACATGATTTCAGTTTTCTTAGAAACAAATGTAAACATGAGTCATAAAGCAAAACATCCATTCCAGGTTCAATGTGCCATTTACGAATAACTTCATCATGATATTTCTTGGTTCGTTCCTTGTAAATCTTGGCATTCTCATATGCCTCATTCCTCAGCTCCTCAAGTTCATGAAGCTAAAGTTTTCTCTGCTCTCCTGCCTTTTCCATATCATAATTTAGATGTTTAATAGCCTAGTACGCCTTGTGCTCCAACTCAAAAGGAAAATAGTAGGCCTTCCTAAAACTAAGTCTATATGGACTCATTCCAATTGGGGTCTTGAAAGAAGTCCTGTATGCCCCCAAGGCATTGTTCAGCTTCATTGCCCAGTCTTTTCTTGAAGTGTTCATGATCCTTTCCAGAATTGCTTTTATCTTTCTATTGCTAACTTCTACTTGCCTCGACGTTTGTGGATGATAAGACCCTATGGGTGATATTGTACTTTTTTAATAGAGTTGCAAAAACCTTATTATAGAAATGAGTTCCCCTATTACTAACGATTGCTCTTGGAGTACTAAACCTGGAAAAAATCTTGTCTTTCAAAAATCTCAGCACAACATTAGCATCATTAGTCTTAGTGGCCATAGCTTCAATCCACTTGGACACATAATCCACAGCAAGCAAAATATACAAGTTCCCATTGGATGGTGAGAATGGACCCATGAAATCAATGCCTCATACAACAAAAAGTTCAATAACAAGGTTACCTATAAGTGGAATTTCATCTCTCTTTCCAATGTTCCTTGGTCCTTAGCATCTATCACACTTTGTACAAAAAGCATGAGCATCCTTAAAAATAGTTAGCCTACAAAATCCAGATTGAAAGACTTTGAGATCAGTTTTCTTCCCTCCAAAATGCCCTCCATAACTAAATGTGTGGCAATATCTCTGAATACTCTACTGCTCATTTTCCAAAATGCAATGCCTAATGATTTGGTCTGGGCATATCTTGAACAACATTGGGTCATCCCAGAAATAATGTCTTGCCATTGATAACAACTTTCTTCTTCCTTGTGAATTCAACAGAGGATTAAAGATTCCTTTAACCAAGTAATTTACAATGTCAATATACAAAGGTTCACTCCCCTTCACAGAATACAATTGCTCATTAGGAAAGATCTCATTGATAGAAATGTTTTCCTTTCCTCTTTCTTGCTCAAAATCAATTCATTCCACTAGTTTGGATAGATGATCTACTACAACATTCTCATAGCCCTTCTTGTCCTTGATTGTTAGATTGAATTCTTACAACAATAAGATCCAACTAATCAACTTGGGCTTGGCATCTTTTTTTGTTAGCAAATATCTTAAGGCAACATGATCTAAATAAACAATTACCTTCAAACCAATCAAGTAAGAATAAAATTTTTCTAAAGCAAACACAATAGCAAGTGACTCTTTTTAGTGGTAAAATAGTTCAATTGTGCTTCATTTAGAATCATACTTGCATAATGAGTAATATGAGGCAACTTGTCTACTCTCTATCCTACTTACAAGGCATTCCTCATCAAAATAGAAAGTTACATCCTTAGCTAGTAGGTTATAGAGCGGTCTAGAAATTTTTGAGAAATCCTTAATAAACCGTCCGTAACAGCCTGCATGACCAAGAAAGCTTCTAACTCCCTTGATTGAAATTGGGGGTGGCAACTTTGCAATTAATTTAATTTTGGGCTTGTCTACTTAAATGCCTTTACTTGAAATAATATGCCCAAGCATAATTCCCTGCTTCAATAAGAAGTGGCACTTCTCCTAGCCGAGTGTTAAATTCATTTCCATACATATTTTGAGCACCAATCTTAAGTTATGAAGGCAATCATCAAATGAGTCTCCAAAAATAGTAAATTCATCATAAAAACTTCAATAAACTTTTCAATCATGTCAGAAAAATGAACATCATACACCTTTGAAAAGTTGCAGGGGCATTGCACAAACCAAATGACATCCTCCATTATTCAAACATTCTGAATAGACAGGTGAAAGTGGTTTCTCTTGATCTTCTAGGGCAATTGGAACTTGGTTATAATCTAAAAAATCATCTAGAAAATAGTAGTAAGCATGACCTGCCAACCTTTTAAGCATTTGATCAATAAAAGGAAGTGAAAAGTGATCCTTTCTTGAGGTAGCATTGAGTTTCTTATAGTCGATGCACATCCGCCACCTTGTAGTCATTTGCATTGACACTAATTCACCATTGTCATTTTTAACAACAAAAATACTAAACTTCTTTGGCACCACATGCACAAAACTTACCCATTTGCTGTCAGAGATTGAATAGATAATACTTGCATCCAACAATTTGATCACCTCTACTCTCACAGCTTCATATGTGGATTAAGTCTCCTCTCAGCTTCTCTAGAAGTCTTTGCATCATCTTTCAGCAAAAATTTGTGCATGCACACAGTGGGCCTAATTCCCTTGATATCTACTAAGGTCCACCCTATAGCCCCTTGGTGTTCTTTCAACACATTCATCAGCTTAAGTTTTTGAGCAACCGACAAGTCAGAAGCAATAATCACCGGAAGAGTCTTGTTTTCACCAAGAAATACATACTTTAAGTTCCGAGGTAATTGCTTTAATTCCAGTTGGGGTAATGTGATAGATGGTTATTTCACTTCTGGGTTCACATGTGACAAACCTTCATTGGAAACTTCTCCTTCTTTGACTTACTCTGCTCTATCAAGTTCAACTTTCAAATTCATCATTTCTTCATCCTCCTCTACTCTGTCTACAGTGAGCACCAATTCTAGCTTATCAGTTTTCTCCTCCTACACAAAAGTTGGTAAAATAAGTGAGTCCAATTCATCAACTTAAAAACATCCACTAGGATTTGAAGGTAGTGATAAAGAATTATAAACAGAAACTTTCATTGTTTCATCTAAGACAGTTATCTTCAACTTTCCATTCTGCACATCAATGATTATCTTAGTGGTTCCCATGAAAGGGCATCCTAGAAGAATAGGCACTTCTCTTTCTGGAATCATCTATCTTTCTGAAATCTGCAAGTTGTAGAGACATTGTAGTGAGTTTCAATTCCTCAATCCAAGTTGTATATAAATAGAATAAGGCATAAAATTAATGCTTGCACCTAAGTCTAAAATTGCCTTTACCTTGTTTGTCTTTCCAACAATGATTGAGATATTGAAACTACCTGGATCCTTGAGTTTTGGGGGAAGGTTTGTCTGTAAAACTACACTGGCTGGCTCTAAAACTAGAATTTTCTCATGTGGCTCATACTTATGCTTCCTTGTGTTTAGTTCCTTCAAAAATTTAGCACAAGCAGACATGTTTTTTATCATATCAAGTAAAGGAAAATTGAAATTAGCCTCTGAAACGATATCATAAATGTCAGAAAATGATTTATCAAATTTACTCTACTTCAGGCTTCCTGAAAAAGGGATAGTAGGATCATATGATAGGGGTGCTTTGTAGTTGACAGGAGGGTCAACTACTAGAAACATTGCCTTCTTTGGATGCACTTCCTCCTCAGTCTTTTTCTTCCCTTTATCCAATCCTGTAGAAATAATTGAACTATTAGTTTCTTCTCTAACCTTATTATCAATTATCTTTCCACACCTTAGTGTCATTATTGCTTTTGCTTGCTGTAGTTGTCTAGGCAACTTCCTAAGTGTGTGGCTTTGTACTGCTTCTGCAAATTTTCGTAACTGAGTTTTCATATTTTTCATGGATGCATCCATGTTATGGAACCTGAAGTCAATGTTTAGGAATTTGGTTCTATTATTCTAGAATTGCATTTGTGTTACTTGAATGAAACTCTACATGATTTCTTCAAGTGTAGGTTTTTTCAATTGTGGTTGAAATGAAGTTCCAGCTTGATTCTTATTTCTTTTATTGTTCCAAGAGGAATTAGAATGATTCCTTCAACCAGGATTGTAAGTATTTGAGTAAGGGTCATTCCGTGGCCACTAGTTGTAGAAGTTCATTTCATTAGCTTGCTCAATATCACCTGCAAAATGTTCATTTAAAGGGCAAACGTTAGGTAAATTCCCTAAATTACCATAAAAAGAATAAACCTCTACTTGAGCAAGTTGGGGTTGCTTCAAGTGCACCATCATAGAGCACATTGCCTTCATCTGCTTAGCCATTTGTAACATCTGCATGATAAATCAAAGTTAGAGTTTACTTCATAAAGTCCTTTAGATCTACCTCTTACACTCTTCTATTGAGAATTTGATCACAACATCTCATATAGCTCAAAGTTTCTTCCAGAGTTTTTTCTCCCATGGCTCCACCTATAGTATTGTCAACCATAGCTTGGCATTGTTGTGTCAGCTCATCATAGAAAAATTGGTTAAGCAACTCAAGTGGATATCTATGATGAGGGCATTGAAGCAAAATTGCTTTAAACCTTTCCCATGCCTCATGGAAAGCTTCACCATCCAATTGAGAGAAAGTCGCTATTTTGCTTCTCAATTCAGCAATTTTAGCATGAGTAGAATTTACCAATGAACTTATTATAAATTGCTACTCATGTTGCTAATAATCCAGGAGATACTGTCATGAACCATGTCTTGGCTGCATCTTTTAGAGTGTATGGAAAGCATCTCATACGTAACTGATCTTTTGTTAACCCATGTAATGGAAATATTTGGATGGTTGTATAGAAATAACGCATGAATGTCAATGGATCCTCTGAAGCTTCCCATGAAAAGATGGAAGCATTTCAAAATGAATATGTTTCAAGTCATAATTTCTAGCATCATCGTCTAATACAATGCATGAAGGTGAAATCCCTATAATAGGCCGTGTAAACTCTTTCATTAATTGATGACCGTTGAGTTTGTTAAGGTTGTTGCGCCCCTTGATTCTCCATGTTGTCAGCCATGTGTGCTTCTCCTTTGCTTAATATCTTTGTTTCAATTTCCACTTTGTCAGCACGGTCGTTTAATGGAAATAGAGTTGGATTCAAAGATTTCCTTCCATTCATTCACAATAATATAATGGGAAAAAATAATAAAAAATAATCTTATGTAGAATTATATACAAAAACAAGAAGAATGACTGTAACTAATCTTAATCAAATCAATTGGGAATCACTCCCCAGCAACGACGCCAAAAACTTGATGGTTCAAATTATAATTCCTTGCAAGTGTATGGATGTATAGCAGTATAATGTGCAATGCAAGGGTTGATCTCACAGAGCATGGTCAAACCAACTTAATAAATTTTAGTTACTAAACTCTCCTAGGCTTAAAAAGAATGTATTTATACTTAAATGAATATGGAGTAATGATTGGTGTAATTTCAGACTTTCAAAAATTTAATGGAATGCAGGAAAATCAATGAGTAATAATAATGCAAGGAAATTAGTAAGATGCAAAGGTCTAGGGATCCACTTTCAGCACTAGATGATACCCCTTTGCTAGTGGAATGTTGGATTCAATGCCTCACTTGGGTTCGTTCTTTCAAAAGTAAGATCATTACCGTTCGGTGTGCGAGTTTAAATCAAGTGTTTTCACTAGTTCCAATTACCTATGGTGTGTAGCATAATTGAGGTGAAAACCCATTAAGCTCAAGAACATAATGAACCAAAATAGCATAGTTTAGCATATGATGTCTACCTTAACCATCTATCCTTTTCATTCAAGGGAGCTCATAGTTTAGCATATGGTATCTACCTTAATCATGCTGGGATAATCAATCTAACTCATAATATTGGTGAATAAGCAATAAAATAAATTAAATTATTGCAAAACATCATGAATGAAACAAGATCATATAGGCATTAATAACCAAAAATCCACATAACAAAGAGTATAAAAAAGGGTTACATCTTCACCCTAGAAAAAAGAGATTTAGTTCATAAGAAAAATCAAACAACTCCCTTTGACAGGATTCACAATGAAGAACATCCTTTCTTCCTCCTCTTACTTACTTGCAATCTTCCCTTCTTCTCCACAAGAAAACTCCAAGAATTTTCCCTCAGAACTCTCAGAATTCTCAAAATGGAAGTGAAAGGAACCCCCCAAAAACCCTAACCTCTTTGCTTAAAAACCTCAACTACACACTTAGTAGAAATATGCTAAAATTAGGGATTATTGTTGGTGCTAGCAATGCCATCTTGGTTTCTAGCCAATGGTAAAAGTGGATCTTGGTGCCAGCGGTGCCAGGCTGATTTTCACTATAGACTTTGATTTTTGAGCTCCTTGTAGCTTTTCTTCTTTTCCACTTCTTGAGCTTCATCTTTTCCTTCCATTTTCTCTTATCTTCAAAACACCTAGAAAATTCAACAAATAAGTACAAAATTCATCTAAAAGAAACAAGGATTTGCAAATAATTAAGCTTGAACATATATAATGTAAGTGAATGAAATTCACTCATCAAAGCCTGCTAGTCTCCCCTCCATAGCTCACAACACTTTCTTGGAAATTATCATCTTTTCAAAGCAATGGTAGAACAAAATATTTGCTGATAATCCACTATCTACCGTGATTCTTTTTACTTGGAATTTTGGGATAACTGCGAATATAACCACGCCATCATTTTGTAGATCTATTCTAGTGGGCATAACTTCTTTTGAGAAGATGATGGGGTTGTCTTTCCTCCCTTTTTTTGGAGCTTTGACCTATTACACTAGCCTACTCCAATTATGATTGTGGTCTTGCTTGGGGACCGCTTGTAATGATGTAAATGGCTCCTGCTGTAAGCTGGTTGCTTTTAGATGTCACATCCTTGCCATGTTCTTCCTATGTTACCTCCCTTTGAGGGTGATTTTCACTTCTGGCTTCTTCTCTTTGGGAATTATTGGCTATAAATTGTTGCAGTTTTTCCGTTTTAAAAAGTTTCTCATTTTTCCTCTTTTGGTGGTAGCATTCTGTTGGTGTCATTTAAATGGTGACTCAAGAGGGGGGGTGAATTGAGTCTTTGAAATTTTTTGTCAGATAATGATTAAAGTGCAAAGATAAATAAAAGACTAATAATAAAATATACTTAGACTGGTATTTTTATAGCGGTTTGGCCCTTTACTTGGGTTCCTACTACACTTTTTTGAGTTAGCCTTTTCTGCTAAACTCAGGCTCCACTAACACTCTCTTTGATCAGTATCCTTTTGATAAAAAAATACACTTGTTGTTTTTCAAGCTCATCAACTAACTTATACAGATACAAAGCAAGTATCCTGCTTGCTTTCACTACACAAAAGCAAGTCCTTGACTTGCAGAAATATGCAAAAATAAATATGTACAAGTATTAATGCCTCTAGTAGGATGATTTCATATGAAGTTCAGAAGCAATAACATAATTAATATAATAATAAAGCAGTAAGATTTAATCTCCAAAAGTAGTTAAATAGATGTCTTTGAATGCTTCTATGAATGAGTTGCAATGGAGTTGAAATCGCAGAAGCAAAACCTTAAAGACTTAGTAAATGCTCTCTTTTGTTTCTCAGAATGATCTCCTTCTTCATTCTTACTTAACTTCTTTTATATTGAAACCATTAAATTTCTCTACTATGGTAGGTGAAAATCATTTAATCCCAAAGAAATGTTTAAAGTTATAACCATTGTACATTTTAGCGAGGTTTCAGAGGCTATGAATTAGCATCAGATTCTCTGAGCTTTTTAAGAGGTATGAACTTTCTCGCATAGCTCACACATCATCGTTTCTTTGAATGCACCAAAGATATATTTTGGAGGCTCCAAAGTGGTGCAACAACAGTGACTCATGTCGGGTTTGTAGGATTTGACTCTGATGGAGTTCACTAATTTTGAAGAGTTTAACCTGTAACTCTGAAGGAAATAACTCTAAAGAGTCTTATTGAATCCGAAGTATTTGTCTTGACTCTAAGGTGTTTCTTTTTTGACTATGAAGTTCTTTTTTATCTCTAAAGTAATTGAGTTCAAGTTTTGAAGTACTTCTCTATCTCTGAAATGTTTTACTCGGCTCTGAAGTACTTATCTTCTGACTCTGATGGTCGTATTTACTAAATAGTATCCTATTAACTCTTCAATGTTGTCTTCAAAGCACTTTGTCTTGACTCTAAAGCAACATTGTTGACTCTTAAGTTATCACATTTGTATTTCAGAGGGACTTTGCTGACTTCGAAGGTCATTAGCTCATTACTTCCGAAGTGCTTCAACTGACTCCGAAGGTTGTGAGCTTGTGACTCTGAAGTATTTCAACTAACTCCAAAGCAGTTTAATTAGTTGGAGGTTATTCTCCTCTATCTCTGAAGTACTCTAAAGGCTTCGAAAAAGCTTGTCTTAGCTCCAAAACATTTTTACTGATTCCAAAGCTTGTTACTTCATGACTCAAAAGGGATTTTCCTTTCTCCAAAATGCTCATTAGCTCCAAAGGGTTATCCTCTTATCTCCAAAGTTCTTGAGTAACTCCAAAGTTTTCTTAATAACCTTGAATTTTCTATTTTCTTCTTTTAAGTATATTTGTAATTTGTATACTTAATTTTCTTGAGCATATGCTTGGTTTCTTCCTTTAAGAATTGTGAAGTTTATTCTCAAGATTAGTTTGGAAAATATTTCTACAAAATACTTGAGAATGAATTATTAGTACCCTAATGTTTCATTCATGTCTTTACTCATCATCAAAACATGGTTAAGAATGTTCATCATCAAAATCAAGCTAGATAATAGTGTATGTTCAACATTCTTCCCCTTTTTGATGATGATAAAATACTGAGTGATGCATCTTTCAAAACTTGTCTAACAATGAATTTAAAGCAACTAAATGCATGTTTGAAGTTTCAATGAAATTCTATTAATTTAGTGCTAGTCCTCCTAAAGGGGTGTACTATATTTCATACATTATATATCATACATCACTACATTTTCTCCCCCTTTTTGACAGAATCAAAAAGGTAGAAAGAAACAAAATGAATTTACTTAGCCTGTCATGGCCAAAATTACAAGTACAAAACATAACATGTGATGACCAAAAATGCAAGTAGAAAATATGACCAAAATTACATATTAAGAGAATTCTTCACAAAAACTATAGATTACAAGATACAAAAAAATCCTACATTAGATAAATGACAATCAGATATATTTTAAAGAAAGAAAAAGAAGTGCAAAGGCAGCAAAACCAGTGGAATGGTTTGGGTTTTCTCTTATAGGTTTTAGAAAAGAGTTCAAGCTTAGGTTGAGAGGTTGATGGTTTAGGAGATGACATGGGTCTTTTTGGTGGAGGAGGTGGAATGAAAAATGGATCATTTAGGATTGCAAATGGGGGTTCATGAGTATAGGAAGTGGATCCATAGTTAGTGACAAGGATGAAATCAATGCGGTCTCTAAAGGTTGGGTCTAGTAACTTAAAAAAGCATACAGGAGTCCCTTTTAAGAGGGCTTCTATGTTGGCATCCATCCTTGCAGTATATTCTTGATAAGCCATGGTAATGTGATAAAGAGGAACCTTTTTTGTATTCTTTTGGAGGTGAAATTTTGGGCTTCCTCTTGGCTTTTAAAGAGGATGGTTGAAATGAATGTGTAGAAGATGATGGTTAGGTAGTGGTTTTGGTTTTGGAATTGCAGAAGGTTTTCTTGTGGTTTTAGCTTTGGTAGGAGGGGGTGGTGAGGTTTGGGTTTTGGTAAAGGGGTTGATTTGGGATAGTTCACCCAAATTTTATAAAGAAGTGAATAATTAGCAAGCTGTTGATAAGGAAGTGGAAGATTGTTAGCAATAGCTTGCAAATTGTCTTTAGAATAGAATAGAGATTCTTCCTCAGTTATAAGAATGTTGTTGAATTATCCTGAAGGAGATGGAAAAACTATTCTAAGGGGCCTTGATGCTGGAAGCATCTGAAGAAGTTTCTCAGTGTAGGCATCTTGAAATGATGCTAACTGAGGAATTTTGATTTCATGGCCTATAGGAGTGAGAGGAGGATCAAAGATCAGTAAGATTCTGGAAAGAGTATTCTGATTCATGATTTATGGAAATAGAAGTGAAGAAGGATGAATGACAAGACAGTGGGATAGAAACATTATGGCAATGTCAAAATCGATTCTTGATTTAGCAGTGAATTCAAAATATGTGAATTTGATTAGATGATAGATATGGATAAGAATGTCAACATTATCATAAGTTGGTTTTGGAAGAGAATGTGGAAGAGTTTGTGAAGGAGTGGGAAGTCTTCTCCATTTTGGACGAATTGAAGGTAAATTCCATTTTGAAAGAATTTCTTCAATTTGAGTGGAGATTACTTCTCCTGATCGAACAAGATCAAACCAATCCCCATCTAGAATGGTAAATTGTCCTGAAGGAAGAAAATAGAATCTAGGAATTGGGGCTACGAAATATTTTCCATGTCTAGCAATAGCTCTATGAGGATTGGAAAGGTAATCCTCAGGCGATTTTGAAAAGACTTCAGTGGTTGGAGCTGATGGAGGTTGTGTTGGAGGAGAGGGAGAAGCAATTTCAGCAAGTTCACTCTTAGGTTAAGCAACCTCTAGAATTGTAGGAGATGATTGTGGAGAATGTGTGGGGAAAGATACCATTGTGATGGGGTAGTTGGTTCTGAATGGAGAGAAGTGAGTTGTGGGTGGAGAATGTGGAGGATAAGTTTGACCTCTGAGTGACTTTGGTAATGATGTTAGAGAGTTAAGTCTTTGATCAATCTTATCATCTCTTAAGATCATGGATGACATGAAATAGTTGAGTCTTTGATCAATTCTGTTCATTTGAAGAGCTAGAGTGGATAAAAGATTTTCGATGTTCTCAAGTCTTTTTTCTAGATGTTATGGAATGGGTTGAGAAGTGGGGATTGATAAAGTGGTTGGTGTGGATGGTTGATGAGTTGGTCTTATGGGTGGTGGAGATCTGATGGGTATAAAAGAAGGAGTGGTTGCTGCTACTTCATTTTGTCTTCTTAAAATTTCTTTTAACTCCTCTATTGTGACAGATCTTTCTTTTTCTCTTAGAGTCTTTCTTGTTTCCTGTTCCAAAATTTCTTCTCTTGCTATTCATTCTTCTACTTCTTCTTGTTTTAGTTTGGATCTTTTTAATTGATCTGCTTCTTTTATTTTTCACTAATCCAGCCTTGTGGGGTTTGCTTAAAACCTATTCTCTTTAATGTCTTCTCATCAATTGTGTTTGAATCTCTTGGTGGTTCTCTATGTTTCTCAGACAAATTGACTCATGTTTCCCTTATTAGCTTAGTTAGATCCATTCCATAAGGAAGAGAGAATCTTGTGGTGCTCTTGACTAAATAAATATGATCTAACATTATTTTGGCCAAAGCAACTTTCTTTCTGTTCTTCAGAGCCCATAATGCTCTTCCATCCTTTTTTGATACATCTCCTGTGGCTCCCTTTCATGGATACACATTATTTATCACAATCATGTAAACTAACTTGAGATTTAAACTCAGATGGCTAGAGTGAAGATAATTCTCTCTCTCATCTATTTCTACTCCTACCAAATCTGAAAATAGTTATTATCTGGTAGGCCACTCTAGTTCAACTTCTACCAAAGGAAGATTAAAACATCTTCTCAGATTATCTATGGACACATCAATTTCCACTTCTCCTATCCATGACCTTTCTATTCTAAGGTTAAGATTATAGATTAGGGCTCTCACAAGTCTTGGATAGAAGTGGTCTCTGAAGCTTACATATTCCTCCATCTTTGGTATTTGAACCAACCGCATACTTCTAATCTCATACCACTATTTCCAAAAGTATCAACACTAAAAACCCTTCTTTTTATAATCTTTCTATCATAATATCTCTCCATGTACCTAGACTAGTCAGATTCACTGTTGAGAAATGTTACCTCAAGTGTGTTTGCTTTGTGTCTGACTCTTTTGGTGGCTCTTTACTCTGGGTACTCTCCTCTCTCCTTGCTCTTGCCATTTGCAGACTTGGTAGTTCCTTTTGTTCTTGCCATTGTAGTAGAAGAGGGTTGGGATTTAGATGTTAATGGAGAAGATGCGATGGAGGGATTACTTGAAGTGAGAAGTTTGAATCAAGTGGCAAGATGAAGGTTTTCTCTGAAAGGGGGTTTTCGGATGCTTAAAGAAAAAGGAGTTTTAGGTTTTCGAAGGTCTTTGAATAGTTCATAGGGTTTAAGATTATCAAACTCTCTAATTTAGATTTTGATTTCTTCAAAACACTAAGGGGTTCCATTTTTGGAGGATCCGAAATGAAGATGTAATGAGTTGTGCAATGTTCGGAGGCAACAAAATTAGATGGGGTTTTGCTTTGGTGACTCTGAAGCTTTACTTTAGAGGTAAAATAGCCTATTAGAGTTAGAAAATGGTATGTTTAGATTTCGGAGGTGCCAAAAAAATAATATCTTTTGAGGGTCTGAGTTTTTATTTCAGAGGCATGATTATTCTTTGGTGGTATCTTGGTCAATCATTGGAGGGTCCGAAGTTTGTTTTGGAGCCTTCAAAGGTGATGCCAATTTTCAAATTTGTTCTTTTATGTGTTTATCAATGGAATAATCAATAAGGAACACATATTACATTGTATAAATATTCTATTAATTTTCAAGTTAAGCATTTGGATCTAAAACACCAAATTCTCTTCTTAACTTACAAAATCTATATTCTGGAAGAGGCTTAGTAAATATGTCTGCTAATTGATTTTCAATAGGCATAATTCTAAACAAATGTTATAATTTTGAATATAATCTCTGATAAGTGGTGCATGATTTCTATATGTTTTGTTCTATATGTAAAATTGGATTCTTAGTTAGACTTATGGCACTTGTGTTGTCACGTCTTATGGGTATATCAACAAAGTTAAGACCAAAATCACTTAATTGCTGTTTCATCTAAAGGATCTGAGCACAACAACTGCCAGCTACTACATGTTTTTCTTTAGCAGTTGATAATGTAACAGATGTGTGTTTCTTGGAAAACTATGATATCATCATGCTTCCTATAAACCAATAAGATCCTAAGGTACTCTTTCTGTCTACTTTATATCCAACAAAGCCTACATCTGAGTACCCTACCAAATTAAAATTAGAACCTTTTGGATACCACAAACCGAGGCTTAGTGTGTCTAAATGGTATTTAAAGATTCTCTTTACAGCAATTAGGTGTGACTCTTTGGGATCTGACTGAAATCTAGCACACATATAGATGCTAAACATTATATCTTGTCTATTGGTAGTCAAATATAATAATGATCCTATCATGCTTCTATAAAGTTTGTTACATATTGATTTACCTTTTTCATCTTTGTTCATGTTTATTGAAGTGCTCATTGGTGTTTTATATCTTTTACCATCTTTAATGTTGAATTTCTTAAGAAGTTCTTTTGTATACTTGACTTGGTGGATGAAGATTCCTTCTTTCTCTTGTTTGATTTGTAGTTTGAAGTTGAGTTTACTCATCAAGCTCATTTCAAATCCTCCTTGTATTGTTTAGGAAAACTCTTAGCGAAGTTTTTCATTAGTTACACCAAATACTATACCATCAACATAAATTTGAACTATAAGTATATTATTTTTTGTATGGTTAATGAAGAGAGTGGTATTGACTTTAACCCTTGAAAAACATTTTTTAATTAGAAATTTGCTTAGCCTTTTATACCAAGCTCTAGGAGTCTATTTCAAACCATAGAAGGCTTTCTTGAGTTTGAAGACATGATTTGTACAATGAGGATCTTCAAATCTAGGAGGTTGTTCCATATATATATTTATATCTTTTCATTAATGAAACCATTCAAAAATGCATTTTTTATATTCATTTGATATAGCTTGAAATCCATATATGATGCAAATGCAAGAAGCATTCTAATGGCTTCAATCCTTGCAATGGGGTCATATGACTCTTCAAAGTCAATACCTTCTTCTTGACAATACCCCATCACAACTAGTCTTGCCTTATTTCTCACCACAATTCTTGATTCATCTAGTTTGTTCCTAAAGACCCATTTTGATCCTATAATAGATTGATGATTTGGTTTTAGAACAATAGTCCATAGATTGTTTCTTTTAAATTGATCCAATTCTTCTTGCATAGCTAAAATCCAATTCTCATCTTCTAATGCTTGGTCTATGCAAGT
>JAYJMB010024388.1:0-11815 GCA_036873735.1 Pouteria campechiana
AATCTCGTATTTCCTACCTCTGCTTATTATCTGAATATAAAAGTAAAATGCATAGCGTCTATATGTATAATTTAAACCGTTTATTATTTTTATTTATACGTTAAACCTTTTTATAAAAAAATCATATTTATTAACTTTGTACGTATGTTAAAATAATAAATACACAGAAGTGGTATCTTAACCATTAATATTTGTAAAATTAGTTTTTAATATTTCATTAATTATTTTTTATCAAATTTATAAAATAAGTGTAAATTATATGTGTTTATATATATATATATTTAAACAACATGCGATAATACCATACTCGTGCAGGGAGTATTTTTTAAAATATATTTTCTAATTTGTTAGCTAGCATAAATGAAGAATCACTTTTTTATTTTCTTTATCAATTTATTGGATTTTAAATATAAGAAATCCAACAGTTTAGATTAAAAAAAAAAAAAAAGCTGGTCAGCCGAACAAGATGTTAGTGTAATACATGGCCGTATTCCGTGGTTGTAGGGTGGAATGAAATAGATTAGTATTCCATTGAAAACTACAATTTTGAAGGTCAAGGAGAGTACTTTTCATATCAAGTTTATTTATTATTATTATATTTTTAATTATTATTATTTATTTATTTTAATTTCATCCATTTTATAATTAATATTATCCTATATTTTTCATTTCAGTCCAGTCCAATTCTAAATACAAGAATTGAATTTTCATTGAATACAAGAATTGAATTTTCCTCGTGCAACCAAAATTTTCCCATCCTTAATCATTCTGGTTAGAACTATAAACATTTCATCTAGTATTTATTTGCTATTTTAGGAATATTTTTGTTAATTTATTTTTAAGTATATTTACAAAAAGATATAATTTCCTTCCGTCTCAGAGATTCTGACCTCCACGCCGTGGTGGATCACTTTATTGCAGAGGAAGATATCAAACCAATCTGCCGGCAACGCTGGGCCATGCTTTGAATTTTCATCAGACATGCACGCATGGCTCACGTGCACAGAATAGAAACACGGTCTGCCGTCTTGTACTTGTAGCTAGCTCAGCTACTCGGAATAAGTGGTAGAAGAGAAGGAAACGTGCATACTTTGAAGAAACAAATACAAGTGGCCAACAAATGATCCTGCCTCAACGATGCATCGTTTAAATGCTTCACCGATATTGCAACGACACGTCGCTGGACACAGCTGATTTTGTCTTTGAAATTAATTGGCACACCTCTCTTTTAATTTTATATGAATATCAAAGCACGAAGGACATGGCAACCCCGTCCGATTTCAAATATTCCTACATTACCTATATTAATACCTAGCCTTCTGCACATATGCTCAGTCTTCCACGCCTATTAGTATTAAAAAACAAATCTTTAATATTTTTATATTGTAGTAATATAAAAAATTTATTTAAGATAAGTTTAAAAGCAAAAATTATCAAGTTAATTTTTCAACTGCAATTGTAAACCTAAACTCAACCCCTACGCAACTTGATTTTCTTGATTATAGGATAGGACCAAGATTGAATTGAAATTTTGCAAATAGGCCCTGCCAAAAGTATGTTGGCTTAGGGGTGCAAAATGGAGCTACCTATGTAATACCGGTTCTAGACATCCTGCTTGGCCGACAGGATTAGGTTTGGTTAGAAAATCGGACCAAAATATTAATTAGGGTTGGGTATGGTTAATTGGTTAAAAAAACAACTTACTTGACCTATATATAATAATAAATATTAAAAAAATAACATGTATCCTTAAAATACTCTAATCTTATCTTCTTGCTCATTGTAGCCTCGGAATCCAACCTTGCTACCTCTATTATTTTTTATTTCATGTTTCATATTTATTTTTATTAAGTTATATTCGTCGGGATAAGATAAATTAAAATAAAATCTTGAAGTATTGAAGACCATGATACATTGTACCATACATGTCTGCTTATTTAAGAATTATTATTTAATATCTCAATGACTAAATGAGTGATTAGTTACTATTATTCATATATATATATATGACTTTTATATGTCACTCGTCTATTCATATTTTGCTGGTTGGTTGGATGATATTAGTGGTGACATATAGCCTCTTCTGTAAGGCTAAAATAATTTAACCCATCTATCGAATTGACCCAAACTTAACTGAAAATTAACCCTTATGGTAAGGTTAGTGCTTGGGCAAAGCCCTAAAAAAATCTACAAGTAGAGTTATAGTTGGCATATGTGAACCCAGTATGAATTAACCCGATCCACCCATATGTCGGCTGTTATCATTTGTCGGAGAGTATTTCTAAATTTACAAGTGGCGGACATTAGATCAAGAATAATTGCTTTGAAGGCCATTCGCCGTTCACCGTCCATCTGTGTCTGATTCTCCAACCCCACAATGATTGGAGCTTCCAAGTCACGGAACTCCCCAACTTCGGCGGATGGCCCATATTATCTACTGCTGCATTTCCTGAAATTGCCACCTAAAAGTCTTGAGGAAGTGGGCGGACCTACCGGAGGAAACACGCCGGAGTTAAGTGCGGAAGCCATGGGGATAATTTTTTTTTTAAAAAAAAATCTCATTCAATCCCTATTAAAAATCAGTCTAACCTAGGGGTGTTAACAGTCCGGTTATTTGGGTTGGAGCTTTAACCCTAACCCATTTAAAAAATCTCAACCTTACATCATTTATATT
This sequence comes from Pouteria campechiana, assembly GCA_036873735.1. NCBI lineage: Eukaryota > Viridiplantae > Streptophyta > Magnoliopsida > Ericales > Sapotaceae > Pouteria > Pouteria campechiana. The sequence goes on from JAYJMB010024388.1 coordinate 2,675, forward strand.
CTAGTTATAAAAACTTAAATCCTAATTCATTTATAACTCATTTAGCAAACCAGGTTGGCTAATTGAAAAAAGGTTAGCTATGATTAAACAATAAACTAAAGATTAAATAATTAGTCACATGAAATAACCCTTAAACCTATCAAATAAATTCAAGTAAATAAAAATTAAACAGCTTTTTATAAAATAGTCTAAGCAACATGAATCCAATAGGATCACATTACAACATCAATCAACATTAGTTATATTAAATTACATCCTATATTATATGAAAATAAAAATTGAAACAAATAAAATCAACATACTCTTTATATTTAAGCTATTAAGTCATTACTGGTTGTACGATCACCACTTGTATAATGAAGTCGGCGAGTTGCAAAATCCTAACCCATGACCAACCCATCTATCTAATAGAGTGACCATTAACCCAATTAATGACCCAATTACTTAAAATATATAACCTAAATTCAATTTTTACGGGGTTTGATTGACCAAGTCATCGGTTAATCAGTGGCCTCGTTAACACCATTTATCTAACCCCTTCAAATAGTTTAGATTAATGGTTTAACTAGTTGAAACCGAACTAAATGGCTTACCTGTTCAGCTATGATAACATTGATTTAAGTTTTGTTTGAATTGTGTTAGTAAAGAAAGTATGTTAATTACACACCTTTTAAGACTATGTTACATATTAACTATCATAATAATTTTATTTTTTATTAAATACCCTGAGTTCTTTATTTACTTTTCTAGCACAATCCCCAACGTATAACACTTTTATTATTAATTCACCCCTTAGCATCCCATCCAAACAAACCCTTCACACGACTATGTGATTTTGTTTAGATAAAGAATGTTTCCTTTTATCACCCAATTAGAAAATTATGGCAAGGAAAATTATGAAAAAAAATCCATGGATATTTGGGCCATTTGCAAATGCACCTATATATTTTATTTCTAATTGCAGTTTTATCAATATTCTTGAAATTTTTTTACAAAAATTATACTTTATCAAAATACTTCTGAAATGCCAAAATCGTCAGCTTCCATAATCACAAATACTTTCAGGCCAGCCACATGGTACAGGTATTTTTACAAGGTGATTGTCTTTTTTTAGGAAATTTAGGTAACTTTTTAAAAATCATGTAGGTTATTTATTAATTTTGAAATTATGATTTTGATATTTAAAAAATATAGATATTTTTATAAATCATTTTCAAATATTGATAAAAGTGCAATTAGGAGAAAAGTACAAATATATCTACAAATGCTCCTAAAAATTTACATTTAAATGACTCTTTTAAGGCTCACAATTATGTATCAATTAAACTCAATATATTCGTCATGTTTGATACCACTTATTTAGCTAATATTTACAAAAAAGTCTTATTTGGAGACTTTTATAGGCCGCAAAATTCGTTTCTTTTGAAAATAGATATAGGCCCATCAAAATTCTTCTCTTACCCACCTAAAATTTCAATTATCAACCTGAAGTCAATCCAAATTTAAGATTATATTAGAGTTGGATCGCAATTTAAAAACTAAAGTTAACGTTTGAATCAGGTTGGAATTTTTATAAATTTGATGAACCAGGCCTACACCTGGGGATGATATGAAATGCAAAAATTCGATGATCCTCAATTTTCAAGTTAGGTAGCACGGTCTCGTATTTATTATTGGGTGCATACATAACACGTGTATTATAGGGTGCACAAAGTTTCAATTATTCCGCCCATCCAGACTAGTAAGTATCTACCCTTACCCCGACTAAAGAATTAGGGAGTTTAAGCTTCAATTAATCTCTCCTTATTCCTGATGCGCCGTACTGTCAGGGATAAATCCGATCCGTTAAAATGATAGAAACGTCCAAAAAGTTCGCAATTTTTGCAATACATGATGAATACCAAACACTTGGTGAGTGGCTATGATGATTAAATCATTTAACATCATAATATATAATTAAATAATAAACATTTTTTACAGTTTCGATTTCTTACTTTGGGGTAAATTTTCTTACAAAAGGGGGTGAGGTTTATGAGACTTTCTGTGCATCTGAGGGCACTGGAGGATTTGCGCACAATGCTAAAATTAGCATCGGGCGGATCGACGGCCGCGCTTTTTCCCCTGAAAGGCTCCAACGGTTGGCTATAAATAGCCGGTGTTTCTTCTTCTTCGAGTGGCTCTCCTGGTTTCAAGAGAGGCGGAAGACAAAGCCGTTGAAGGAATCCGCTCCAACGTCAATTGCGGTGCTTTTACTCATACAAACGACTTCACCTCGTCTAAAAAATTCTTGTCTTTTTTTCTTCTCGTTTGATGCCTCTCAGATCGATCTCGTCGTAATCTAATCTGCCTGGTCTCGATCGGATTAGGGTTGCCAGGAGATCCTTTTGTAGTCCACACCATTTCTCCTGACCCTAATTTCGCTCGTTACCGGGGATTTCTCAGGAGCTATCCTCATTCGCATTAGTGGAACGGATTCGGAGACGCCCAACCGCCCAATTCCTTGCAAGATCCGCTCTTTCTCCTCGCGCAGAAAATGTTTTTGAATTTGGTGTTCGAAATTTCTTAACCGGGATTGGAGTCATCTGCTGTTATCGAGTCTCGGTGAGAATTCGGGTTTAATTTGAGATAAAGACCATGGATCTCGCTGCTCAATTGAAGCGAGGAATCTCGCGGCAGTTCTCGACAGGGTCCATTAAAAAGAGTGGGAAGTTCAGCTTCCGGCGGCAGTCGTCCTTGGATCCGAGGCGGAACAATTTTCGTTTCAGCTTTGGGCGGCAGTCATCGCTCGATCCGAACCGGCGGAGCCCGGTTCGGGATGAACTGGCGGTTCCAGAGAACCTCGACTCCACGATGCAGCTTCTGTTCATGGCATGCCGAGGGGACGTGCAGGGAGTGGAGGATTTGCTGAATGAGGGCATTGATGTTAATAGCATTGATTTGGATGGGCGGACGGCTTTGCATATCGCTGCCTGTGAGGGCCATGTGGAGGTCGTCAAGCTGTTACTGATCCGAAAGGCAAACATTGATGCCAGAGATCGGTGGGGAAGCACGGTAAATGTCGGTCTCTATTTATTACTTCCCGGACTCTGTTTTCTACACATCACAGTTTGATATCTCATTGCAGATTAATTTCATGGAAGATAGGGCTATTTCAATTTTTTTTTCTATAAATTACAGAAACGGTTATGCAGGCTTTTGACCGCTTTTATAAAAGTTTTCTTTTTTTTCCCTTTTCCTTTTTAATTTTTTTTAATTTTTTATTTGCATCTTCTTGAATTACAACTTTTTTCTTTTTCTCGTTTGAATTATTTTTTATAAGTAATGCATCGGTATTGTTTTGACGTTTACGAACCAGTTATTATATTTAATGCTGGAAGGACCAAAATGCCTTCGCGGGAAAGGTTCCATGCTGAAACATTACTGATCAGGAGATGGTCGGGCTTGGAATTGCGAAATATAAGCCCAAATCTTGACCCAGGTTGGGTTGTGTTGGTTAGTTATTGAGTGTTGTGAAGGTTTGTTACAACTGTTCAAATGCTTTGGAATAGGGAGAATGGATACAGCAAAGGAGGCTTTTGAAGTTCTCTGCAAATGTTGGAACGAATTTGAAAATATTAGAATCAATAGAGGAGTGATTGTTAGTAACTACATGACTGGATATGAAAGAAAACCCAAAAGATATTTAGAGACTAATCACTCATCAGCAGGTGGGGGCCTTGTTTTAGGCAAAACTAAATGCAGGAACTATATAGCCATCTGGAATATGGAATCATTTGATCTTTTATTCGAGACAGTCATGCATATTGCCCTTGGGCACTGGATTGTTGCAGCTGTACCTGCCTGGTAATCATTCCAGGCTATTTTCAGTTTTCCACGCTTTTTTCTGCCGCTAGCGATAGTCGATGCTATTACACAGTACTTTAAGGCTTGCAGCATCGTTAGATGTATTGATTTGAATGCAAATATCTTGCATTGAGATTTTTGTTTTGTTGTTTGTTTGTTTTTTTTTATTCATTTAAAGACGCTTACATTTGTTTTTAGCAAAAAATACCATTTTTATAATTAGATGCTTGGTAGCCATAAACGTGTCATGCATTTGATCAGATTTCCTGGCAGAAACTCATGCTGCTTAGTTTCTTTGATGGGTAAAAGGTATCCACAGATTGGTTCGGAGCATGAAATTTGATATTGTTCCTTTGACCAATTCTATGTTTGAATCAGTTGCCCTGTGGCTGCCTTGAGGATTTCTTACTTCATGAACTGAATGATGGGCAGGAGTTTATAAGCCTGCTTTTGACATTATTTGAAAACCATTTTTCTCCTTATACAATTGACATACTATGCTACAGCTACAAATGTGGTGCTCTTGGCTAAATTAATATCAAAATTTTAACTTGGCTTGACAAGTTAAAAAATGCGTGAAAGCAAACTGAAGTTCTAGCCCATTGACAATCCTAAATTTATTCTTTTATTTTGATGGTTGGCACAAATTAATAAGGTTTGAATGGCTCCTTGAGGGAAAGAAAAAACGGTTCTACAGCTATCAAAAACCTTGTATTGTTTATTCAATGTTTATACTGGTGCTCTGTTGTTATAGGCTGCTGCTGATGCAAAGTACTATGGAAACGTTGACATCTACAATATCTTGAAAGCCCGTGGAGCCAAAGTTCCTGTATTATGCTGTCCTTTTCTAATTTCTACAGGGAAAAAGCCAACATTATTGTCTAAAAACTGGTTGAATTAAAAATTTTCATGTAATTTTAATTTTCAGAAAACCAGGAAGACTCCTATGGTTGTATCAAATCCTAGAGAGGTTCCAGAGTATGAGATTAATCCACTGGAGCTTCAACTGCGGCGATGTGATGGAATTTCAAAGGCATGTTCATGCTTCCATTATGATCTGTTATTTATTGGCATCATGAAATCTTACATGTTCTCTCTTGCTATGAGGCAAACACAATTCCATGCATTTCAATTAAGTTATTGTGCTAAAACTTATTCTGCTTAAGCTGCTTTTCTTGGAAATAGTTATTAATCTATGAATTAATCTTTCTTCTTTGATTAAAGAATCCATGTTGGATGATTAAGTAGAAAGTTATTTTACCTCGCAGACAGTTTTTCATGCCTTGTGGTGGATGATCAATAATGTGAGCCTTTTCTTGGGTTGGTTAATGCTTGATATAACTGAAGGGTTTTACCTCCTTTTTTTCACTGTTAATGTGCAGTTAAATAGTTATTGTGAGTCCGCAACCAGGTCATTATGCACTGTAAAGATTTCTAGTTCTATCTAATCAACTTTTTTTGTGTGGTATGATTTTTGTTGAGCCTTGCTGACAAGAAATTGATGAATAAATAATTCTGTTGACTAGAAATTCCCTACAATTTTTCTTTTCCAAATTCATGACTGGATTTGGGGTGAAGATAAAAGACTAGAAGTTGTAACTTCATGTCAGAAGGCACACGATGGATGAAATACAATGCATTTCGAAATTACAACAAATTATGGCCTACTTAAGAATGCATATGGAAAGTTGCTAGTGTTTATCTGTCAACTACTTCTTATCTGATTGTTGATAAGCATGTTTGGCCAAATGTTACAATTTTTAGGGCTCAACTATGTGGTTGTTGGATCATTATGAATTGTTAGGTCATGAGTTTTATCTCTAATCTAATAAGATCAGTTTGCCATTGGGTGACCCATCCCTACTTCCAGTATGACCTGTACTTCATTTGGGTGCCAACATGAATGTGCATTATTCATCATGGATCTTTCAGTCAGCTAATTGCCCTGTTTTAATACTCCTTATTGTTATTTATACGTCATGTTGGGGCCCCTTGCAATGTGGACCTTCAATCATGTGGGCTTACTTTCAATATTCATTATCCTTTGTGTTGGCCCAACTTCATTATCCACAATTCATCACATTTGGCAACTTTTGATATTAACCATCCAACATGCAGACCTCCATCAACATTGGTATACAAAGTGGGACCAACCATAGATGTAAGCGTTTGATATTCACCATCCAAAATGTAGACCTGCAACTTGTGGTTATCAATGTGAATAGTTTGAGGATCTGTATAAAACAGTTATCAAATCTGTGTAGTTTGTTGTTTTTTGGTAAGGGGAAAAGTATAAGCACAATATATTAGCCAAGTGCCACATATTGCTATTTTTTTATCATTAATGAAAAAGAAATAAAAATAATAAGCATTAACAAACAAGGCATTAGTTTTCTTGAGGGCAATATTTTGTGTGGCAAATTCCAAATACCTAGGCTCTGGGATAAAAATCTAAATACTTTAAAGTAATGTATATCAGTGCTATTGTCTTGTTTCCTTTCTTGATATTTACAATAGGATGGTTCATTGCTTCTTGAGATGTGCTCTTTATATGTTGACAATTTGAGAAACTGCATATTTTGCAAGTAATGGAACATATTACATCATTTGCTGTAATTATTCCTTTTCAAGTTCTCCTTATCATACATAAAAGTCAACTGAAAACCTGACACAAGCAGATTATTTGGGTGTCAGGATGGGCATTAAGCATGCAGTAATAGTTATAGCAGTATTAATTAGTATCTCTACTGTTTTATTCATACTTGACAGGAATAGTTTCGAATAATATTTGGTTAGGTTTAATTTTTATAGGTCAAGTCCGAACTGATTGGAATCATACACTACCCAGTCCGATGGTTCAATCTCCAACCAGATTGGTTCTGTTTGAAGATTAAACGAAGACTTTTACAGGACTTTCCTGAACTTTAGTACCGTCTCCAACCAGATTGGTTCTATTTGAAGATTCAATGGAGAATTATAAAGAACTTTCCTCAACGGTAGCACTATTGAAGATCATAATGAATGTTTAAAACTAGATACACTTGAAAAAATGTCTAGTTTATTTTTCAAGAAAAACTCATTTTGAAATTAGCCAAAAAAGCCAATTCAAGAACATTATGTTTGCTAATCACATTTCTCTCTCAAAAATGTGTTTGATCCAGAATTTCTCCTTTATGATAAAAAGATTTTGCTGGGGTAATCTTTAATTTGGGTGTGCTGGGTTAGGGATTTGTTCATTACATGAGACCAGCCTCGTCAACATGATCATCCTGTAGATCAACATCTAATGCGAGAATTATGTAGCTTATTGTGTATGTGGAGCTTCTCCAAATGCTAAATCATGCAATACTTAATTCATGGTCCTATCTGAGCAAGTTTGCCTACCTTAATGCACACGCAAGTGCAAAGCAAACAACACCAAAAGAGAATTAGAAGAACCATGTAAAGTAAATGAGAAATTGAGAACTCTTTCTATTGAAACTGTTGACTGATTGGAAATAAGACCTCTCATCCCTTTATATGGTTGCAAATAAGATCTCTCATCCCTGTATATAATGGAAAGAAGATATGCGTAAGAGAATGTACTGCTTAGCATTCATCTAATGGCTGAGCTTTCTCATGAAATCTCTACACCTTTGCCTACACTATACTCATTTGAAATCACCACACAACACTTCATGCGTCAATGACCTTCCACACCATTCTATATTCCATACACTACACAATTTTACATTCTTTTACATCTACAATTCTTTATTTGACTTGAAACAATCTAGAGCACACTGCAAAAGCCCCTTTATGTATTAGTTGAGAGTCCTTATCTTAGCTTCAAGAGAACTGTTACCCTACAACAAGTGTTGGAAATGTTGGTCATTGGAACGGGGTAGATACCAGTTTGATGCCTCTCTCAATTGCCTGCTGTTTTCTTTTGATGACATTGTTAACCATGAAGATTTTTGTTTTTCATTGGCAGGGCACATACCAAGTTGCTAAATGGAATGGTACAAAAGTTGCTGTCAAGATACTTGATAAGGACTGCTATTCAGATCCAGATAGCATGTACAGCTAACCTTTTTGTTCCCCCTTATTTTGCAATATGATTCTTATCCTGTAAAAAGATGGTTCAAGGTTGTCATGCTCTTTAATAGCCTATGCAATCAAATCCTTGAGGTGATGTTTTCTTTGATATGCAGACATGTTGATTTTGGTGCTAAATAAATATCTACAATGCAAAATTAATATTAAAACTCATATTGTTTTTACTGTCCATCACAAGAAGTCAGATGTGAAAGGACTTCAGCATCTTATAAACCCTCTTACACGATTCCTGAAATTTAATGAGCATGTTTTCAGGACTTGAAAATTAAAGAGACTTTATATTCTTTCGTTGAGTTGGTTTTCAAACAGATTTCATTCTAGTTTCTTCATAATTCGATTTAAAATCTTTTTGAGGACTGCAAAGAAATTTTGTTGCTAGGTGACAGAGTCTTCACAGTAATATGCAAAGAATCTGCAATCAAAGATGCAAAAATATTATTATAGAATATCAAGGCTCAAAATAGGTCATTAGAAAGGAAAAATATAAAGAATAAATAAATAGTTATTGCTAACGGTGCTTATTTCCTCTCTATTTTGGCTGCTGCTAATCCTATTTCTCTCTATAAGCATAAGATAGATGATGTCATTTCCTAGTTCGAAATTCCCAACTAAAAATGTTCTTTCAACAAGAATGTTAGCCAATAATATAGGTGAGTACCACAAAAGAACTGAAAAGAAAGTAGAGCGGTAGAGTGGGGGGGATCCATTGCTATTGAGTGTTATATAATGGAAGAAGAAAGACCCACTACAGTTTTGGAATTCTTGAGCATCATTTTGAAATACAGACCATGTAGGGAATTGCCCAATCTTTGCAATGAGAAACCAAGGGCACTACCTGAGCAGCCTCCTCTGAAAATGATGGTTATTCTTTTTAATAATCTTCTGTTATCATTTATGGGTTCCTTTTTTTTTTGTTCTTTTGTCTACTTAGTTTTTGAGATCAATGAACATTTCTACTATCACTTAGGTATAGTGATTTTTTTTCGTTCCCATGTCTTTCCTGTGGAGCAGAAATGCTTTCAAAAATGAGAAACCAAGGGCACTACCTGAGCAGCCTCCTCTGAAAATTATGGTTATTCTTTTTAATAATCTTCTGTTATCATTTATGGGTTCCTTTTTTTTTTTCTTTTGTCTACTTAGTTTTTGAGATCAATGAACATTTCTACTATCACTTAGGTATAGTGATTTTTTTTCGTTCCC
>JAYJMB010024388.1:11915-39541 GCA_036873735.1 Pouteria campechiana
ATGTCTTTCCTGTGGAGCAGAAATGCTTTCAAAAATGAGCTGACATTGCTAGAAAAGGTTCGACATCCTAATGTGGTTCAGTTTGTGGGCGCTGTCACTCAGAATGTACCCATGATGATTGTTTCAGAGTACCATTCAAAAGTAAGCATGTTCACTTCCAGGATATCAATGTGGTTGCTGCAATCTACGGCAGTTTTTTCATATTTACATTTTTTCTCTTATGTATGTTGCTTTCAATTGGTATGTTTTCCCCCATGAACCATTCTTTCAATGTCAAATAGTGGATATGGCATTGGTCAAAATTTTATGCTTGTGGATTTTAGGGTGATTTGGGTAACTACCTTCAAAAGAAAGGACGTCTACAGCCTTCTAAATCTCTGAGATTTGCCCTCGATATTGCAAGGTAATCTCTAATCTGCTTTGAAAGAAGTAGAGCATATTATGTTGAAAGTAGCAGGTGTTTCATTTATGGGAGATATATATTTTCTGTTTTTCTTCATGAGTTCCATCATCATTAAATGCTTATTCCAACTTCGTATTGTTGATTATGTGAAATTGCTAGGAGCGAACTCCAGGCTAATGAAAATTATGTTTGACCATTCCAATCTTTCATGGACCATATCTGTTTAAATTACGTGCTCAAGTATTTCTTGCTATGCTTTATGGGGGTTGAATGTTGGATAGTTAGAGAACAATATATACATATATGAGTGGCACTGAAATGAGGATGTTGAGATGAATGAGCAGAAAAATAAGAAAAAATAAAATAAAAAATGAAGTAATTCAAGATAATTTAATGTCAGAATCAATAGGTAACGAAATAAGGGAAAAACTTAGATGTTTGGTCATGTGAACGTGAAACAAAGACCCGAAACTGCATCAGTTCTGATGACTGGAAAGAATGTGGTTAGAAGTCATTGGGAGAGAGATGGAAGTGCTTTGGCTTACTGAGGACGTAACCCAAGATTGATAAGAATGGTGCAATAGGATCTATGTGGGTAACCCCACCTAGATGGGAGACAGCCTAGGATTATGATAATGAGGTTCTATCCATGTCTTTGAATCTTACTCTTCCCTTTCTAGGCACTTCAACTCGAATTACTTGCTACAAACTAGTGAAGTTCTTGGTCTATGTTGCAGCCTGTCAAAACATTTGAGAATTCTTTTACTCATCTTATCACTAAATGGTGCTAATTCAATGTCCCTGCAATGTATTCAATTTTAATTCTATTCTTCCTTGTGTTACGATTTGTCCATCTCAACAACCTTTTCTTTCAAGGACATCTGATGAACATTTTGTTCTTCGAGCATTCATATTATCAGTTTCACTGTGATTTTTCTGTCACTTTGAACTCTAGAGCTCTACCTGTTGTTTTGAATTCTGATTTAAACATTTAAGCACCGACTTTTCTTTTTCTAATTCAGTAAATCAGAGTTTCATGTGATTTCTTCTTGTTGTTCCTTAAAAGGTAGCTTGAGACTGACTTTCATGTAACTTTTTACATGACAACTTTATATGGAAAGGTTTAACAGATTGTTCACCAATCATCATTGAAACTGTGCCTAGAAGAACTTATTCTTTCACAGACATGTGCATTTGCGCTGTAGATACTGCATCCTCTGAAGTACAGGCTGGTTGGTTTAATTGATCCCTCAACTCATAAGTGACCTATCTACAAACTGGGCAACCCCAAAATGTAACCAACCTAAAGTTATATTGGGAAATTCATGTACGACCAACCTAAGTTGGGCCAATCATTGTTCAGTTGAATTGGGTTTGGTGGGAGTCAGTTTATGTAAAAGCTGCTGAAAGGTAGAAGCAACCCATTTGGTATTCCCTTCACGACGTAAATAAATGCAAAAATCCATTAAATATGTCCACTATCAAAAAGAATCGTTGACTTTGATGGGCTACCTCAAGTTTGTATAGTCAGATTGATGCGGGTTAGTTCAGTTGGTTTATTAAAATCAGTTCAGAGTGGGTATTGAATGGGCAGCTCTGTAACCCAAGACCAATGTGACCTAGGCTTTGTTTATACTTCATAACTTTTTAATACAGATCAACCCATGACACAACTTCTTGGGTTATGTTAGGTTGGGCTGCCAATCTAACATAACCCAAGTTGTACTGCTACTCTGAAGTGCTTGAGAAAATCACCCGTGTAAATAGCCATACAATCTGTGCACATCGTGTGCTGTATTTAGCATCAGTTAATGCTTTGAACTTGCTTGCGAGCTTGTCTACCTAGCTTTTTCACAGCTGCTTTTCATTAAAAATTTTTCTCATGAAGGTTTCCATATGCGTTTATAAAACTTATGATGTTTTCTTGCTCGTTGGTGTGTTTTTCACGTATTCAGAGGCATGAATTGTCTTCATGAGTGCAAACCAGATCCAGTTATCCATTGTGACTTAAAGCCAAAGTAAGATGACTAAATGCCAGAGTTTGTTGGTTTCCGTAGAGCAGCTGTAAAATGATTTTAATTCTGTACTCATTGCAGTGATGTATGGTTCTTGATTATTTGAAGTTTTGGTAAGGTGCCAGAAATATTTTCCTGGATAGTGGAGGCTTGCTAAAAGTGACTGGTTTTGGCTTGATAAAGCTGTCAAAGATGTTACCAGACAAAGCCAAATTATCACAACCAGGGGGTTACATAGACAGTTCAAGTAAGTACTCTCTCGTATCCTGCCTATTGTGTACTTCAGAGTGCATTGGACTGAGCTTGCAAACCATTCTCTTTAATGCTGAAAATTCTCTGTTGCAAAGGCCAAGAATGAGCAATATTTGACATTACAAAGATAAAAAGTTGGTCAAACATAATTGACCATAAGTAAAGGTTTAGCTGACATAAAAGAGTTAAGATATCAAATGAAATTGATAAGCAAATAAAGAAAGTGGAAATAATCTTTTGTTTCTTGTAAAATTTTTCATTTCTTTGTGAACTCTTCTTCACAAAATTAAACAGTCTAAAATGTTAGAATCATAGAAAAAGGTCAGATGAAAAGATTAAAAATTTCAAAATTGCAAGATATCATCCTTCTTATCTTTAAACAAGTTGTCTTCCTGTTTTGCTTTTTTCCTGTTTATTTGTTCTTTATTTTCTTTATGAAGAAGTAATCGCTGTCATGTTTTGATCGTACAAGTCTAGGATATAAGCCCATCAACAATCTAACAATATTCTGATGTCATCTTGAGAAATAATTTGGGCATAGATCCACCTCTGGTAATTTTGTATGTCATAAAATTCAATGCAAATGATGCACATGCTGCATGATATAATGCCTACATCAATGCAGGCTGTGACCAGAAGATATCCGTTTGAAAGTAGCTTGAGAACTGAATGTTTTGTAAAAGCATACATCTGTATGGATAGGCGCATGCATTTTTACACCATTTTGTTAATATTATTATTCTTCATAGTTGTATCTTTTTTATTCCTTTTACCCAATATATTTACCATAGAGATGCTTGGTAAGAACCTAGAAATATAATATTGAACTCCCACTGCGACAGTAATCCTTTCCAAATACTTGGGAATGGGGTTGCCAGTTGTGCGGGGAATCTCAGGGCTTCATAATTTTAATAAAGATTCAACTCGATGCATGTTTAGAGGAGTAGGCTTCTTTTGGTCAAATGATGTGAAATTATCTTCATTTTTGTGGTCCTTTTACATTTTTTTTTATTTTTGTTAAATAAACCTTAGTTCTAATAGAAAGAAAATAGTGATGATAATATAAAGTAGCAGCGCTGGAGTCCTAGCCAATTTGCCATAGAATTTGAAATATCATTCCTTCTCATCTCTTAAGAATCCAGCTTTAGCTCTATAAACTCGAATTTCACCTCTGTAGCTATTATATTAATTTTCTTTCTTGTGATACAGTTTTAATAGTCTCTATGTTATTTTTTTTAAGGATTTTGAAGAGCACAATGACACTAACTGCATCTAATGGACATCAGAAATCCAGAAAGCTATGTTAGAATGTTATTCTTCCCACCACATGGCAATTGAACCTTTTTTTCTTTGTCAATACACTCTGATGTTAGTGTTTCTTTGTAGCATTTCGCTTGGATGATTGGATAATGATGGTTTCTTTTTAATGATAGGTTTATACATTGCACCTGAGATTTACAAAGATGAGATTTTTGACAGAAGTGTTGATACATTCTCCTTTGGTCTCATTTTTTATGAGGTACATGTGGCCGTTCATATTCTATTACCATATGTAGAATTCATTGATTCCCTTTTCTTTTCTTTTCTTTTTTTAATTCTGTAGGGAAAAAATTGAATAGTGGAGCCAATAGCATTATGCACTGTTTGTACGTGTGAAATAATTGCCAAGGATAATGAAGTGTATGTCTCTGTGAGACACCAAATTAAATTTTGGAGTAATTTTTATCGGTGTTCTTAGGGGTGCAACCTAGGCTGAGTTCAATCTGAACTCGACCAGGCCAACTTGACTTTGGTTAGGGTTGGTTTTGGAGTTTTAAATTTTCGGTTGAATAAGCTTAGATTGGACTTGATATGATTTTGAAATAGGGTTAGGTTGAGTTGAGGTCTTGAGCAATCTGATCCAAATTTCAACCTGAATTATATAGTAATGGTTGCATGATATATTGATCCGTGGACAGAAGTAAAACATCAATATTCTATTACTTCATCAACTTCTTTTATTTTTATTTATTTATTTTTGAAATTTGACCATTGAAGCTGAAAATAAGTTATTTAAGTCTTCAAAAGGTCCTTTGAAAAATTTAAACAAAGTGGAAAAGGTTAGCTTGAGTCTTTTTGATAGGTAATGTGAGTTCATATTTTTATTAATATTAACATAAAGGCTCCATTTGGTAATGAGGAAAAATGGGTGGAAAAGTTTTTAAACCTTTTTATATGATTTAACATTTAAATTACCTAACAATCATACTTTTTTCTATTATTACCTATATTTTCAATCATTATTTTCCATCTTTCCATACAAAAAGCTTGGTATTTTGTCTTCATTCACTATATTTCTAATCATTACTCTGTATCATATCACATCATTCTCTCCTCTCACTTTTTCATTACGCTTTATCATATTACATTAGTCTCTCTTTTCGCTTTTCCATATTACTTTTTTTTCCCACATTTGAACAATCAAAATTTGACCATGTTTTCACAAATTTATGAAGCTAATTATACATAAAGTTATTAACCTGAACCCAACTTGATTGTTTAAGGATTGTTTAGGGTTGAGTTGGAGAGTTACAAATAGGATTAAGATTAGGATTAGGATTATGGATGAGGTTGGTTTGATGTTTTTAGAAATATAGTTGGGGTTAGATTAACCCCAACCCAATGCAATCCCACATGAGTGGCACCCATTTGTATGATCAAGAAAAGAATACCATGGAAAGAGATATGATGCTTGGTATAACTACTACATCCACAAGAAATGACATTTCCATTAGTAATCGTAGCCAATGGCGGAAATTTCCCCCCTATAAATAAACCCCTCCACCACAGTTATGCTTAGGCATTTCTGTTGAGTATGTATTCACACTGACTATTAACATTGAATTCCATGATGAAATACAGACCAATTTGTCTTCAAGACCACCTATTGATAGGATGCATGGGCATGGTTATCAATAGGATCTGCCTCATTCAATATTCTATTTGGGATTGGACCCCTTAAAGGTTGGAATTTGGAACCTGTATCAATGGATGGGCCCATTGTAGCCCACTGTGATTGCAAAAATAAAACTTTTGGTATACTTTGATATTTACTTTTAACACCCTTTTGGGGGCTTGAAGTAAAGCAACACCCCCCACCCAAACATCTCGAACTTACAGTCATTGACTTTTGATCATTTACCACGTGCAAAAGAGCGCTCATCTTTTTCCATATGAAAATTGCTGAAGAATATATTAGATAATGACTACCTTAGGCAATCCCAAATTTGGCTATAAAGAAAGTTTCCTTGAAGGAAGCTCTCATGGTGTTTTAATTTTCAACTCTTGAGTTCATGATAGGAATGGCATGCTGTCACAGTTCAGTTGCCATTCTGCTAACCAAACAAGAGACTGGGCGACTGGCCAATATGACAATCACAAATAGCAGATTTACTGAATGGTACAAGGCTCTGCATTGGACCTAGGGTCCCAACAGCCAATTCATTTTTTTTGCCTATCAAGATCTTCTCTGAACATGTTTCTTATCTCACAGGATCCAGGATGTAAATGTAGGTCTTCTCTGATTGTTTGTGTTTGTACTTGGCTGCCATGCAGATGATTGAAGGAGCACCACCATTCCATCCCAAGCCGCCAGAAGAAGTAGCAAAAATGATTTGTTTAGATGGGCAGAGACCACCTTTCAAGTTAAAATCAAAATGCTACCCTCCATTGGTCAGAGAGTAAGCTTTCTTTCAGACCTCTTCTTTCAGGTTTTTTGAGTTTGTCTTCTGTAGTTCAGGTGTGCAATGGTTGAATTGCTCAATAGTCAATAGACAGCAATTAAATGCTAAGACAGCCCATATGTTGATTTCCAATAGATTTGGTCTAAAATGGTTTCTGATGCACCAACCTAATGGGGGCATGCCTTAAACAAAAGTTCCAGCAGCTAGTTATTATTTTGCGGCCTTTTGGGCACGGCCTGGAGAAAATATACAGCAACTGGAATGGTTTTCATATTTACCAAGTTAGGACCTGGCTTGATGCACTTTCACAACATCATTTTTCCACAATTTATTCACAAGCCTCCTTTCATTGCCAATTCCCTGAAAATGGGTCCGATTGAATTTTGGGATTTGGCATTTTAATGCTCGTGTTGTTTCCTGCAGCACTTAATAGGACTTTGTAGAAGTAATGTCCAAATGCACACTGCCAACTCTCTTAGAAGTCTGAAAGGGAAAGTTGATGTGTGAAAAGTCTGTTTTAAGTATTGTCCTGACAGGCCTTAATTTTAGGTAGTTAATCCAGCAGAAGCATTGGAGTAGAAAAGGGGCCTAATATAATAATCTTTTAATCAAATCCATGCTGACCATCACTAAGGCCATGTCTTATTTTCGGGCATTGAAAAATTTTGTCAATCATAAACTAATGGATTATGGGGAATGGAACACATGAAATACAAAACCACCTTTGAATCATCTGGGTCCACTTGATGATTATAATAGTATTGGTTTTTTATTCCGTTGTCTGAAGCGGATGTTCAAAATGAATGTCCAGCCTCGCACAATCCAATGGTGGACATTTGTCATTAATTATTCCTTGTGATAGGGTAGCATGCATTTTCTGTCAAGCTGATTTTGGCCCCAAAGCCATTTTGGTGATTTTTGTTTGATGATCAGTGTGCATTTTGGCCAAATACATCATAAGGGGTCCTGCAAACTGTTGTACCGTAATTTTTGCACAGACGTTTCTAGCAGTGTATCAAGTAGTTAAAATATTTGGTGGTTCCAAAGTATACATATTGGAGCCATATTAAAAACATTTTCAACAATACATCAAGTTAGTAAAAACAATTAAAACAGTACATCAAATGCGTATCAACTGCACTGACAATAGCTTGGCCTGGCCAAATATTTGAAATTCTCTAAAGTAGATGAATTGCCGAGCAGTTGCCTAGGCGTCATTCCAGGCGAGGCGGTCTGACTGGTTTGATCATGAATATCAGTCACTGGCCAGTCTGGTTCAGGCATGGTTTTGCGTCAATAGTATTGAAATTTTATTATATAATATTTGTGCAATAAAAAATAAAATTAATATTTGTAGTTTTATATCAATTGTTCAATTTCCCATATTTACATTTTATTATTTTAACTTCTTTGAAAAACAAAATCAAACCAGTAAATTGGTCAGACCAGACAGTCCAACTGATCAGACAAGGAACTGATTGCTGGCCAGTTTGGTTTGGTGGTCCAGTTTTCAAATAGTTGGATCTGATGTCTAATACGACTCTTTGGATAGATGATATGCCTTGCCCTAGCAGTGGCCTGAGCATGGCTTCTTACTCTGTCCTCAATGAATATACTATTTTCAGAACGAAACTCAAAACCATCATTTATTGTTGTGGAATCATACTCCTGTGTAGGTTGATTGAAGAATGTTGGAGTCAGGACCCTGCTTTGAGACCACCATTCAGTGAGATTATTGTGCGGCTGGACAAAGTAGTGGCAAGTTGCACGAGGCAAGGGTGGTGGAAGGACACCTTCAAACTTCCTTGGTATTTCCTATAAAACCCTTGGCCAAGTTCTTGGAGATAATAGAAACGGTTCCTCTGATGTCAACCAGATAGTTTATTTTAGTGTTAAGGGCTTAGGGAGGCTGTTCTTTGTTAGAGAATTTAGGGACAGCCAAGTTGATAAATATCAGCCTGCCCTTGCGAACACAGAAATAGGTTCCAGAAATATCACCAATTTCTTCTCTTTGCCATTTAGCTATGCGTTCGATGTCATCTTTCTATTTACTTGCAAATGAGGAATTGTGAAGTCCAATATTTGCCCCGGAGTTCTGCTGCATGTTGATGATGAAATTCAAGTCATTTTCACCTAATTTTTATTCATGTGCAGGAAATGAGGAGAGAGAATGGAGTTCCATAGCATCCGGGAGAAGGACAGAGAAATAACAAGAAGCCAGAGGAGTAGAAAGTCTTTTAAATGTGGTCATTATTGATAATGGTCACGGGATTTTGGGAAGGTCGCTGTGTATTTTGCACCGGAGGGAATAAGAGGTCCATCGAATCACAATAAAAGGCCTAAAATAGAAGGAAAAAAAAGATAGTGGCCTTTTTCGTCTGGTGAAACAGTTGATGTTGGGTGAAAACCTGTATTTTTATGTGTTCCCCATTCGCCTGTTTTTTAATCAGACTCTGATGCTGTTTGAGGTGAGAAACTCTTTACTGCTTAGAAATGTTGTATTTAATGCCTATATCTAATGAATTTTTTGTAGATAATGAGGTGTGGGATGGCCCTATAGTTAGATGGCTCTGTAATTGAATGCATCGTTTCTTATTTCAGCCAAGCAGAAATTTTCAATTAGGACACGACACGGTCTACTCAAGGCATACTCGCATCCATCGAAAAAGTGGGGATGTAAAGCCTAACGAACCAATGCTCATGTCAATGAAATCGTTGGGATAAGCTGTTGTAGGCCGAGTTATCCAATGACATTTTTGATAGGGTAGCTTATTCCCCGAATCCTAACCGTGAATCCTCCCAAATCCAGCCACTCATTCAATCGCTTGTGTCTTTTTCTCCAACACCAGCTTTTTATCATGCAGCAACATCTTGGACTGCAACTTGAGCTGCGTAATTTCATCTTAATCCTATTTTTAAAGCTGCAACCTATAAAGTAATTTTATCAAAGTAATTTTAAAATATTTAATTAAATAGATAATATTAAATATGATGGTCATATTAAATTTTAAATAATCATCAAGGTAATGCCTAACCAAGATGGTATCACACCAGTAACTACAATTTTTGATAGAAAGTGACTTAGCCATTACATTCACATATTTCTAAATGTCTTTTTAAGGCATTAACATGTTATTTTTTAATTTTAATGATTGATAGGTAAAGAGATTAGTTGAAGCATGGAAATAAAGATAAATACTTATTTTTTTAAGTAATAATGTTACTAAAATGACAATTGAAATTCAAATTACATTGGGTGGGGTGCCAAGGAGACAATGAGATGCTACTCATCAAACGAAAAATTGATAAGTAATAATTACGGGGGGAAGATTGGTTGAATGAAATTGAATGGAAAAGTGTTTAGCAGCAACCGCGGACGATGAAGCTGCGCATTCCTCGCGAACTTGTATTGTCTTGACGAAGAATTAAGTAAAAGCCCGAAAAAGCGCTGGATGGGGTACTTAAGAGAGCGAGGCCTGAGGCCTTTTTTGTCGTTTCTTGTGTATATGTCATTTTTCCAGCTGAACTGAATTTTTTGTCAGAAAAGCATTAAAGCTTTACCGCCTCATGATCACCAGTACAATCGGCAATTTATGAGGAGAGAGAGAGAGAGAGCGGCTGTACGTGTGTCATTTGTACAATGCCATTATATTATTATTTCTATCCTAAAACCTTCTTGAAAACCATTGGTAGTCAAATTAATCACCACCTCAACATAAGATCTAACTTATTTCTAAATGGATTTTTGATATAAAAAAAAACATGATCAAATATTTCGAATAGGATATATATTTTGAATATAAATATCTCAGCATTTGTATGCTTCTGTAATCCATGAGTAACTTTCTGATTGTACTTCTGAAGATATTGGTTGTCTCTCATTCATGAGGCTGTAAATGAGATGCGCACGCACGGGAAAAACATGAAAGAGGACAATTCATACGGTCGGGCACGCTGAAGCCTTCAATCCTTCATTGATGTTCCTACCTAAATCGAGAAAGTTACGTTTATTAGGGAACCCTCGTTGCCTTATCATGCAATGTGCATTCTGGTAGCCCTACCACATTATCTGGATACAGTACAGAACGATCCCTCAAACATAATCTGGATACAGTACCTTAAAAAAAAAAAAGTTGCAACCATTTTGCAGCCAATCCATGCACAGTTTTAGATAGGCAACTCCTCAACCCAGATTGGGTTTAAGATTTTTCCTAACCCAACCCATGGATTTGCAAACGGCATAAAATCTTGTAGCATTTCGGATTGGTTCTGGGTTTAGGTCAATTTAACATGAGTTGCACCGGATGCTTTCCAGCTAAATCCCCAATTTTACTTGTACATTTCCAAGGCTTGCACGCAAGGTGATTCCATCTCTATGACACTAGTTACAATTATTTGATTTGGCACTTTAATCAAATGTGACTTTCAGACATTCAAACAAAGCTCGAAACTTCACGGCATGGCATCTGACACCTCTCCTCTAGATAGAGTTGTCAAAATCGGACCAGTGGTTGAATTGGTTGGGCGTCTAACTCCTCGTCCAACTAATACAATCCATTAGCTTAGCCAGTTAAACTTGTTTTTTATTTTTAAAAAAAATTAAAAATAATAGAATAAAATGTTAAAAAACTAAATTATAAATGTTAATTTAAATACACAAATCTTTTGTATAATATTTTATTACTTTAATTTATTCTTTTATTCTATTAATGATATTAAAATTTTAAAAAATCTATTATTAGACTGAATTAGACTAGACCAAACAGGTCAACTAATTGGACCAGTTCCACTAGTTTGGTCCAGTTTTGACAACACTACCTCTAAAGCATTACTAACATGTAAATAGCGATGTCAAAAATCCTTTTATCTTTTTATTCATAATCCTAACAAAGCATCATGTAAATACCATCCTTTTTAATTTTTACTTTAGATAATTTTTACCAGCAGCACGTATTCTGATCTATAGTAATCTTTTTCTAAAATTCGAAAGTGAGATATAAAGTCTGATGTAACATCAATTGTTAGAGCTCTAATTTGTATTGAAAAAAACCTAAGCCCAAAGATAAATCCTTTTATATTTCTACCTAGGATCCTAATAGTACTCCTGTGAAAGGGACTTCCCTTTCACGGATCAAAGTACGGATTCCTGTCTATACAAATGGGGTCCTTAGAGAACTGTTACAATGAGGCAGTTGTTTTGTCAGTGTATGCTATAAATATCTCATTTATAATCGTTAATTTATCCGTTCTATGGTTGGTCAGTGCATTGATAGTCCAGAGGATGCACTGCAAGTCTACTGTGGGCCCAAAATTCAGATCTCATGTTGATTATCCATGGAGGGCCACAGCCTACGAAGAATGTCCCGGGATCATGTTTCAGCTTTCGAAACGCCATTTTTCCCTTTGATTTTTATACAAGTTTCATTTAGCCACCAGAAGAAGGTGATTGAGAGCGTTGGCCTTCTAGCTTGCACTGTAACGTTTGTATCCCAAGATTATCATGGGATCGGAGGCCACCAAATGGGGAGCAGGCACGCCAAAGCTCGAGCGCAATGGAGTGATGCAGCAATGCACTGGGAACTGGAAGGTTGGGACTTGGGAGAGGGATGGTTGCACAATCACAGTAGAGTGGATTTCTTTCGCTGTCTACATTGGAATCGTAGCTAAGATAGGGTGGTCCACAGCTCACCACCCTGTGAGAAAATATGTAGGAGAAAACAAGACTGCCTTTTGTGGGGCCTGACAGTGACATGCACCGCATGCACTTCTTTATGTTCTCCTGCACCCCTAAATACATCAATCATAGAGGTAGGCTCAAAAAGCCAGAAATGACGTAGGGCCCAACCCTCGTTTTCCTGAGGTAACTCCAAAAATCGATCATTGTGTACTGAGTGCCAGTGGTCTTGAGACTCCAATTGGTGCTTGTTTGTTAGGTGTAATAGAAACATTATCTGGTAAAAACAAAAAATAACCCTAATGGTTAAAAAAAAGAAAGAAAAGAAAAGAAAAGAAATTGTAATGACCTGAGGAAACCAGTTCCGTTGAAATTTTCATTCAATCTCTGTTTTCAACCCACCAGAGATAATTAGATGAAATCTAGTTTAAAAAATCATATTTAATATTATTTGTTTCTTAAAATACTTGAAATTATTTTGGTTAAAATACAACGAGGGCTACACTATTTGAAAATATAAAAAAATTAAGCAGAATATAAATTTTATTTAGATTGATCAACTTAATTATTAGAGTACAAGAAAATTTTACATAATTGTTGAGAAAGACTTTATTACATAATCATGTGTCTATGTTGGAGAAAGACTTTCAAAGGTATGGATGATAGATTAGAAATCTACGTGGTCAAAATTTTTTTTAAAGGGTACATATTTATTCTTAAATTATTTTAAAATTATGGCCTACTTAATATTTTATTACGATAATTTTTAAGTTCCCAGCTAAATATATGATGATAGATATGGTAGTTAAATTGAATTTTTGGTAATCGCTCTAGTGAGCTTAAATATTAAAATTTCTATATCTCAATGAAACCAATTGCATTGGATCATTATATAAAAAGTAACATGTATACTTCTACTCTAATTCAAAGGAGGCATATACTCCCAGATGAAATCTATTTTTCATTACCAATTCTTATTTTTCCTACATTGAATTTTATTTTTTGCACAATCAATCGTATCGTTCTAAAACCATCATATTACGTTGTCTTGGTTGTGTTCTCCATTTATCTATTAGTTCCACATTATTTTATTCTTAGTAGCATCATTTCCTCCTGTTACTTATCAAAACATAGTGCTACCTCTATGTAAACAGTAAATCAAGGGTTCATATATTCTTCATTTGATATAATGGGCGGAGGAGACACTGAACCAAACCATACAACTCAGCCCCCCAAATAGTAGACAAAGAAATCTTGTAGCAGGAAACAATATTTACAATATTGCACTGGAATTGCTAAGATTTGTTTATGTTCCAACTTTACTCATTTTCTAGGAGAAAGAAAACCGACCAAAAACCAAAATCCATGCTCAACACTGACTTGATGGTTGTCTACTTGCTCTTTTTGCTCTTTTGGCTTTATCTAACTTCCTACACAGGCTAGCTTGCATTCCTATTGCATGAATGCATGCGGGGGCATGTGCATCCACTTTGTGTTGGGCAGCTGAAGAAAATACATACCCAAAGGAGTGTCCAGCTTTAGTAGCCATCCAGATACACATGCATGAAGGCATCATACACGTTAACATCTGTAATCTGCATGCAAAGATCATGATATCTTTCCTTGTTTTACTCTTCTTCTTTTTTTTTTTTTTCAAAGAGTAGAGTGAGTGAGGAGTAGACGAAGAAATTGGAAAGAAAAAGGGGAGAGTCATGATCGGATCTGCTGCCGGGGAAGGAAAGGCTGAGCCTGATTCTCCGATGCTTCCACCCGCTCGCATGAGGGGCACATGGTAAGCGTTGTTGCCGGCACTGGCATGTAGAAATGCGGCGACCGTTTCAAGGTCCGTAGCTCTAGCAGCTCTCTTTGGAGCCGCCGGTTTTCTTCAGTCAGGCTTTCGCAGCATCGCTTCAGGAATTCACAGTCTACCTCTGTCTGCTTCAATTTCGTTCTGCAATCAGAAAAAACATACATGAATGAATACATGCCTCAGCCCACCATTCCCTTGGAGAGATGATTCGATATTTTAGTGATTTGATTTTTTCTTTTGGTTTTATTGTATGATTGGAATTTTGGTGATTTGATTATTTGGTTTGGTTAAATTGTACCTTAAATTAGGGTGAAATAATTAATAATTGGGTGTGACTGGCAACATATAATGGAATTGATGACTTCTGAAGGCAGGGATATGATTGTATTAGAAAAATTGTATGCTTTAAACAGGGATTTGACTGTCTTTACCTTCCAATTTCCAGGCACAGATGGGTATGGTTAGGCTTTTCTCCCAACAAATGAGTAGTAACTGCCATCAACACTCTTAGAAAAACTAATTACTACCCACGATCTCTGAATCATTGCCTTTCCCGCCTTGATAACAGATTGGTGGTGCCCACCAGTGTGTATCTGCAAACTTTGCTTGGTAGGCCAAACTCATTTTCAGGCCAATTAAAATTCACTAAAATGTCTACCTTAAAAAATGTTGGGAGCTTTAGTTTTTCAACGTGGTCAATCTTACATTATAACTAGTATGATTATCACTTTACAAGTATTTTTAATAGTAGAAACCTCTATCTGTTAGAATAGAAATTAATGGATGGATTTAATGTTATTACAACCTGATCGGTTTGGTTGGTCCAGTCCGTTGAAGTGCAATAAAAAATAAATATAGAAAAGAAGAAAAAGAAATATTTTAGGATTTAACCTTGTTGTAAAAGAAATATATTTCTAGATTATGATTTGGGTTCTGATTTTTCATACTTGAATTTGAATTAATTAAATGATTATATTAATAATTTTAAACTGTTCAAATCCATCGGACCATCCAGTTGAACCTTTCAGGACAAGATCCAACATTTGCCTAGTTTTAATAAAATTGGCCATAATGAATCTAATAAACACGGCTTGTAAGGCCAAAAATGTAATTACATTTTTACCCAATTACCGTCCAATTATAACAAGAGTATTTCACAGCTAAATCTGATAATCTATAAGGATAATAAATAGCCACCTTCATCGCTTGTGCCTGATGATAAAACTACAGTAAAGAACAACCGATACAAAGATGAACTCGATCAATTTTGATGGTTTGCATCCAAAGTTGTTAAATCAGACTGATTTATTAAAATCTCACGGCCATCTTCTTATAGGATTCAAAAATCCTATACATGACACATTGCGGGGAAAAGGAAATGGTATATGAGATCTATCTCAATTCTTGGAAAAATAAAATAGATTTGACTTGGTTACCTTGCTCTTCTGTTTTGGAACCAGACTTCCACCTGCCTTGGTCTTAGATTCAGTTGCTTTGCCAGCGCCAGCTTCTGCTTCTGTTTCCAACCACAACAAACGTAATTACTAAGTTAGCTTTCCCGATCAAAAGGAGGTAATTAATTCCAAAAGTAAAAGGAAAAAAAAAAAAAAAAAAAGCACCAGTGGTGTATGCTCTGACCGATCTGAATCATTAATCAGGCTGATAATGTTTTGAACCGGTGGCAAAAGAGCCTATGAAATGCAAAAATCAAAGTGCAGTGCAACCCAAAAATAAAAAAGTTGGGCACGTGTTTGGCTTTGCCGCAGCTCACGCAACTCTGCCTGCTCTCAGTGGGGGCTTTTCAATTATTATTATTATTATTATATTCAATTAATTAAGTGAAAAATGTTAAAAAAATTTAATAACATTTTTTGGAAATGTGAGAAGCTGATCATCCAAGGATTTTATGCGGCCAGGATCCACTGGCTGTAGCGGGAAACAACGGCGCGCGTATTCGCGTGTGTAAGTGGATGGAAGCAAATGGGAAATGCATGCAGCATGTTTTTACCGGATTAAGTGTGTTGTGCTCTTTGAAGCTTTCTTCGAGAATCGCCGACTGCTCTTTGGACAGCCTCAGCTTCTTCCTCGTTGTCTCCCCTTCTTCTTCGTCGCTCCCTCCTCCCGTCTTCCCACTGCCGTTCTCCTCCCTCTCCAAGCTCCGTCTCTTCGCGTTCCTCGGCGACGATGACGACACGTCCTCTCCATCTCCGCCCCCGCCCAACGCCGGCGTCAGATTCACGTCGATACCTCTCCCATTCGATTTCATCTCTGTCTCTGCAGCAGCTGCCAAGAGATGATGTTCTTGAAAAGGTCAGAAGTCCTCTCACAAAGCAGCGAACTTTAGTAGAATATCATCAACTCAAGAAAAAAAAAAAAAAAGAATATTTAAGAAATGTCTCACCAGCAACAGAGGGATGCATGGAGTTCCTCGGATCAATCTCTGCCAATCCCAGGCTCAAGCTTAATCTCAGATCATCGCCGTCCATTAATTGCGACGAAAATCCAGCGGACTGGAAGTGCGATGTTTCCAACCGAAAATCGGCCAGAAGAGAGATTTTGGGGGGTGAATATCTGCGCGGCCGGACCGAAAAAATGCACGACGCAATTTCGGTTTCGAAAACAAAGAAAATAAAACAAAAGCGGACGAGATAAGCGATGCACGCGCGTTTTCCGTAATAAGGTGACGTTCGGTCTTTCCCTTATTTATAGAAGGCAGCGGGTAAAACCCTAACTCCAGCTTCTCAACCCTGGTTAGACATCTGCTGCTTTGTCGCCCTTCGCTTCCTACACGAGCGTTTTCCGACCATCTCCTCTTTGCATCGGTATGTCCAAAGCGCAAATGGGAGATAGACGAAACATTCGGACGGTTGAGATTGGCGATCCAAGAGCTTCTGCCGCACAGCACTCGAGCGGAGGGCGATGATACGCGGGCGGTATTTATTTTCGCGCCGGGCTAAATGATTGAGGGGCAGCGAGAGATGGGACGGGAAATCCGAATCTGTACGGACATCCGAGCCTGCGATGATTGCCTCCCGTCCCCGGCATCACACGTGCACGTCACGTGACGTGGCGCGAAGCCCGGATGGCGCCCGCGTGCGCTGTCGGCTCACTTGGGGACAGCGTGTGGGGCTGGCCCTCGCTTGACCCGCCCGAAGGCGCCACGTAGGCCGGCGGGGCCCTCAGGTGGACGGCGTATGTCCCAGCTGGCAGCCACGTCAGCATGTCGGTGCCCAAGGCGGTCCTGTGGGCCCATAAATCATTGGGTCACTGGGTTCGCCCCCGTCCATCATTTTCGCGGCTCTTACGTGGATGTTTATCTGCATCTACGTCTGAGATGCTCTTCCGCTTTCTATTCCCAAAATACCCCTGCCACGGTCCTCTTAATTTGTCATTTAAAGCCCACGGACGACGCAAGAAAATGTTGGATATGGAGTTTAATGCTTTTCGATTTTATAATAAATTTTATTTTTTAGTCGATGAATATCACAAATTAAAGCTTACTTTAAATTTAAATTTCTGAATAGTGGACAAATGAAATGAGGTAGGGATTTAACACTATTGAGACATTTCCCCCCAACAGATTTGGCCGGCGTTAGTCATATACAACTGGACAGAGCCAAACCATTTATGGTTCCTAAAACGAGAAGGTAAAAATATCAATGGATCCAGCTGTCTTTTGGATGAAGCAATTGCTATGCAATGTATGGATTGTATTAGGAAGTTATTATTAGGTCTAATTGCGGAAAAGATCTTATCCTGGGAAGTCAACGAAGATCTCTAAACATCCCCTTAATCTTACACTACACTCTAGTCGTAATGTAATCTAAGACCTCTAACTTACCAAGCTAGGGTTAGTTAAGTCATTGTTTTGATTGAAAAATGCTACCTAGCATTGTCTCATTCATAACATATTAGCCTTCTCCTGTGAATTTAGGATTCACGCGGGGTATATGCCCTGTCCAAACTAGCTGATAATCATTATTATTTATCATAATAATCCAACAATTAATATTATACCATGAACCCAGCAACAAATACCTTATCAATTGACTATCATTATTAAGAGAAGATTACCAATTTGTCCCATTGATCGTCAGAAAAGATACACAGGTAATTAATGAATATGATGCATCAAAAATGTCACATTCAGAGAGTCGCCACTAAAATCCCTTTGCTTTGGACACTTTCATGTGTGCGTCAGGTCACTTATCTAGGACTCGTATGAGTTGGTCATTGGTAATACTTGCATTTTAATTTTATTTTTTATTTTTATTTTTATTTTTTGCCCACAAAATGCCGTTCACCAGGTAAAGTGCTAGATTGTCGAGATGGAGAGGAAAGAGGGAGAGAGAAGGAAAGTAAGGCTGATTGTCGAGTGTTAAATTTTTTAATTTGATAATAAATGTGTTTAACAAAGACATGAAAATAAATTAGTTTCAATTTTGACTTGATTCATACTTCGAGGTTTTTTCGTTGACCCAATTGAACCAACTAATTATTTTCATCCATGGAATTATTTTTCATATCTAGCTTTTAAGGTAGATGCTACTACCTAAGATTGGTTCCAAGTTCAAATCTAGATTGTTCTACTTTGTTCTTTACAACTTAGATACACAGGCACTTCTAAATTGTAGAAGTAGAAGAGGTTGAATATGAACTATATAAAAAGAATAAGAATATCATTTTAACTAGGGGTACAAATTAGTGCGAATTATACCAGGTTAAGGTCATCCCAACCCTAACCCTATTTGTAAAAACTTTAACTCAATCCTATTTGTAGATTACCCAATTTTTACCTAAACTTTTAAAATTCATGTTGAGTTTTGGTGAATTTGGGCCAACTTTGGGTCAATAATTTAAGTTTATATATTTTATATACACATTTTGATCTATTTAAAATACTAATTAATTATACTAAATTTGTTCACAAGAAATAAATTGTAACATATTAATCTTAAAAATAAATATATAAAGATTAATGTACTGAAGGAAAATTAAGGTGATATGGCTTTTAAAGGAAAGAAATAAAAATAATGTTAGGTTTTAAAATCACATTCTTATTTAAAATAATTAAAGATAGATTTATAATTTTATTTAAAATAATAGATAGTAAATAAAAAATTAAATTTATATTTTTTTATTAGGTTATTAAAATAGGTTGGATTGAGCTACAACAAAGTTAAATTCAACCCTAACCTTATTTTCAAATCAGGTTGCATTTTTTACCCAACTTAACTTTAAAGGTCAAAACTGGTGTGTCAACCCTATCTAAAATTTGGGTCAAGACCATTCAAGTTTTGGGTTGATCCAACTCCATTTTAATAGCTAATTTTAACTTAATAGAAATAGAGGAATAGTGGACCATCATGGACACTCCACATTAATGCTGGGTGAAAAGTTCTTATCCTCAACTAATGACTTAGCATGCACCCTTGTGAAATGTTAAATTACCATAACATATTGGAATTTCATAGATTCTATACAAATTCCTTTATTTCCTTACTCTCCATGACTTAGATAGTCATCCATTTGTTAGATCACACATAATAATTTGATAGCAAAAAATGGTTTAGGATAGAAACAATTATTGAGTAGTCAAGATGAACTACCATGAGGTGTCCTTACTAATGCCATAGAATGAATCTACCAAGGTGAACAATTATTATGTGGTATCATGAAAATTTATTATCATCGCAGTGGAGTGGATAGCGATGAGATTACATGACTATAACTACCTAATAAAAATGTTCATACTATCACAATAGTGCAACCAGTCCTTAGATAACATAGCATTCCATGCTGATCACAAGTGTTCATGGACTCGAATTTAGCCCAAAATCGCCTCGAATTTCACTAGGGTTGGGTGATAAAAATTTTTTAAAATACAAATTAGGTAGAGGCTGACCTAAACCCGACTAAATGATGGGTTTGGTCTAGATTTAGGGTTTAGCTACCCGAACTAAGTCACTTTAAAAAAAAATAAAGATTATTTATAAAAAAAAATTATATCATTCCATCTTATTCTCCCTAATTTTTTTATCATTGTAGTTAAACATACTTTTAAGAGATAATTTGCTTTTAAATATGCGAGATGAAAAGCTTATGTCACCCAAGCCTATCTTGTAGGAAGTATTCCTAGTAATAAGTGCTAGCTTTTGGTTAAGATGATATCATTTATTATTCCAAAAGAGGGCATTAGAATTTACTTATCTCATTTTAGTTTTTTAGATTTTGTAAATAGAAATCATCCTTAGTGTATTTGGTTATAATGCACCAATAAAGGAGTATTAAGAAATCTCTCTATGTTTGTCAACTCCTAGTTGAGACAGAACATGTCTATCAGCCTATTAATAAATTATAAAACAATTACTGTTGATCAATTAGATGCACCACCATTCACCTTCCAACATTTGGAAGCAAATTGTCCATATTCATTGCACATTATATAAGAAGTATTTTTAGATTATTTATCTAGTTTTTAATGTTTGGGTATATATTAAAAATTTGAACCTGAACCAAATCTAAACTGAACCTGAAGGGTCAGGGTAAAGGCTGGACAAAGGTTTTAAAAGTAAGATAGGAATTAAGATTAAACATATATTTTACATGTAGGGTTAGGGTTAGATAACCTTAAACGCAAACCAAATTAGGCCCATACACACTCCTAGATCACACCCACCCCAATACATTAGTGCCACCCAACTACTTCTATTTGTATAATAATAAAAAAAAAGATATCTTGTCAAATCTAAAACCTCTTATTTCCTAAAATTCGGAAATCGTGAATCAAAATGTATCCACTCCACCAGTAAATACCAATTCAATGCACTACACCCCTATTTCTTTAGAAAAATTGGCCTCTTG
This sequence comes from Pouteria campechiana, assembly GCA_036873735.1. Lineage (NCBI taxonomy): Eukaryota > Viridiplantae > Streptophyta > Magnoliopsida > Ericales > Sapotaceae > Pouteria > Pouteria campechiana. Next base: position 32,656 of record JAYJMB010024388.1, read on the forward strand.
GCGAACGATCAGCTATCGTTTTTTATTTTTACTCAATAAATAGGATAAGTAAAGCATGTGTTATTTCTTTTACATTTCTATATTTTTACTTGATATAACATTAGCCATTCTTAACAATCTTTCTTTCTTCTTCTTTATTATTATATTTTAAATCATTACTAATTGTCTTTTTATCTAAAAATTTATCTATTTTATTTTCATTCATTTTATAGTTGAAATTATATTTCTAATATAAATTGTCTCATGTTTCTTTTTTTATATATGTATATATATTCTACTTTGTTTTTTCTTTCTCTTTTTCTTCTCTTTTTATGTTCTATTTTTCTCCTCTATCTTGTCTTTTTACAAAACCCAAAAAAGTTTTATACACAATGGGACCAACTTGATAGAAAGTATGGATATTATAGAATCATTTGAGGTGGCTTTAATCTGTTAATGGGTCCTCATTTGCTCTCCATTGTGCTTAACAACCCAAAAAGTAAAGTGCAAGCATACATAGGAGTGCAACCCCACTGAGCAAATAAAATAATGGAAATTCTTGTTCAATTGCCAATGGCATTTTGGAGCAACATGTCCAGATTTCCATAATATATTATTGCATCTTTCCTCTCATTTAAATAATCCTGGTTTAGACAAAATAATTCATGTTCATGTAGTTGTTGTCTATGGGAGAGCATGTCCTATTCATTTCGATACATGTTAGCACGTGTGGTCCAAATGGGGTCCCTTCGAACCCTCTTTTTTTAAAAAAAATATATATATATCCCAAGCCGAAAGGGCACGTGGGGATGTCGATAGCAACGGCTAATTGGCCTTTGAAGATGAGCTAAAATCAGCAGGGAAGATGTCGGTTTCAGTGCATTTTATTACTCACAAATAAAATCAATTCAGCCTGGCTGTAGGCAGGAAATGACTCTATTCTAGATGCTATTTGGATTATTGTTGCACAATACGTTTACAAGCAACACATGGAAATTGAAGTATGCCAAATTTAGGATGCTAAGTAGGAAAATTTCTTAAAAGTATATTTTGGTGCACCATAAAAAAAATCTAAAGATTGTAAAAGTCTTCTAATTTTCTCCAATATGAAATTTAATTATCTTCATTAACTTAAATTTTTTATCACTAAACATATTTTTAATTATCCCTTTTTATCCTCCCATCTAAAAAAATTATTTTATTTTTACTTTATGGTTAAATCATTACTTAATGCTTATTTTGTTGGCATCACTTTGTATTTATTTTTATTTTTTTTGTACTTTTACATTTCTTATCTTTTACAGTTACCCAAATGAAGAATTTCCAAATTAACGAATAATATTTGATAGAAAACCTAAAATAAATAGCAACCATTCTAATATCCCATATTAACTGGTAAATTTCTTCTGTTGCTGTTGGCTATTCCCTTTCTTTCCAAGTTTGCTGTCAATTTTTTTAAAATGATATTTATGCCCTACCTTTGGTTGTTTCGGATGACATTGTTGTCCTCGATTCCACAAACTAACCACCTAAGCACCTGCATAATCCATTGAAGATCAAATGGAATCTCAATGGAAATACTATATGTAAAATTTTAAAATAATGAATTATGCCAACTAATTATTACTTAAATGCCATTTATGCCCTTAGTTCCTTTAGCTAACTATCAGCCCACACTTATTGCCATACTTGCTTACCTCAAACTATACATGCCCTGAAATTAGTGAGCTTAGCTTGTGACGGAAAGAGAAAAAAAATGAAAAATCGCAAGGAAAGGGAAAACACAGACTTGCAGAAATTAATATAGAAATTCCAAAGATAGCTCATAAGGAAAAAAGAAAATTGGAGAATTGTAGAGAAAGGAGATACAAACTTGTGGAACGTAGTGCTTTTGGTGAAAAGACAAAGTAACTTGCCCAATTATGAGAGGATTCCAAACTATTAAGAATATCGGTTACAAAATGTGTATTTTCATCATATTAATATGGGAATTAAGGTTTAGGGTCCTTTGTAGCTGATTTGGAGTCTTGGGCTGGAGAAAAGTTTAGTGGTTACAGGAGGATATATGTTAGAAAGGTTGATGGCCATTTTGGGTTTTTCCATCAAACCTTGTTGGCTTATAAAAAAAAAAAAAGGGTTCCCCATCCCAAAATAAGTCAAGCAAGCTTGACTCAGTAAAAGTTGTGGCTCTTAAAGTGGCCACTCCATTCATAAAAGTGGAAATCATGAAAGCAGCAGCATCCTTGAATGGAAACCATAGGCAAATTTAGCTTAATTCTCCAATGCCTCCATAATTAGATGAATTCCACATACCAAATAGCCTAATTTTCAAATGGTTTAGGTTTTTTTTTTATCCAATGCCTTCATGATTAGATGGTTTGATCTAAAGACCCTATGTTTAGGAGAGAGACATGATGTTTCAAGTTGTAAAAAAGAAAAGGAGAAAAAAAGAGAACGCAACTGTCCCTATCATTGCTTTGATAAAAAATAAAATATAATATAAAATGTGAGAGAGAGTGAGAGAGAAACGCACACTTGGGGTCCCCACAATCATTAGGTTCCTTGTGCACGAGTGGGCCACTAAAATAAACACTGGGGACACGTGCTCACGTGCACCTCCCCTCATTCCCACGTGACCATGCTCTCTTGGAACTTCAAACCATTTCTAGATTACATCAACTCCAACACATCATCCTCCCCTCTTTCAACTCAGATCTTTCTATTATGAAAACAGACTTTTAACATTTAAAGGCCTCCTTTGAAAAGTTTTTTATATAGGCCTCTACTTTCAATGACCAAAAACAAAAGTAAATAGTCCTTTCAAATGACTTTTTGCATAAATTTACACTTGGGTATGGTTGATATGCAAGATAGGAAGATATTATTGCCCTCTTTTAAGTTGATAATTAAAAAGTACGTGACCTTGTGGTTAAATTAGAAAGTTTGGTTCTCCTTATAAGTCAATTTGATGAGTGAACTTGCAAAAGTTTAATTTTAAAGTGCTTGTTTAGGAAGTGGTAAAAGAATAGGGTAATATCTATAGAATAAAAAATGATATCAATTATAAAATAAATAAAGATAAAATAAATAATTTTTTAATAAAAAACAAAGATAATAATTCAAAATATAAGCAAAGACAAAAAAAAGATTGTTAAGAGTTCATTTGGATGCATTAAGAAAATAGTGTATTAGCAATACACTATCTTTTACACTTCTTTTTAGATTAATGTAATATCCTAATTATCATAACAATTCTCGTTGTTTCATTATTGTCTATATTTTTAATTATTAGCAAAAATATATATATATATAGCTAATGTCTTTTGTTACTATACTTTTCTATTACGCTATTTTCTTAATATGCTTCTTTTTTAATATGCTCTATCCAAATGGACCTTAAAGCTAGGTAAATGTCACGATAAAGAAAAAAGAAAACGTATTCAAAGTCATTTTACATGTTGCATTTATACACGCATAAATCTATGTTTTCCAATTTGTTTTAACTAGTTAAGAATAAAAATATCTTTTTAAGCTAACCTAGGCAGACTTCTGTTGTCATTTTTTCTTGGAGGGGAACTGATATGGAAATCATTTACAATTAGGGACTTTAGGCAATCTGATGAAACCGCCAGCTTGGGCGCTAAAAGCCCATATTAAAAAGCTAAGCTAGATTACTATTCTAAGGCATTAAAAGGAGACTTTTGCCCCGCATTCTCCCACGTGCAAACTGTCAAGGACTCAAAAGCCTCTCATTGAAGGCTGGGAAATTCACGTGATCATGTGCTGGTCCGCCTTCCTTAGCTTTCCTTGTACTTAAACTATGAAATAAGAATCCTGCGCTGCCTTAACCTTCTCCAGCTAGTCAGGAACATGGCCTCTATCTTAGAACTTTGGATCCTCCAACGGTGGGGATTGTGCCACGTGTCGCCCACATCCCGTCATTGGAGCCAAGCCCAATGTTCCTTCGATGGCTGGTAAAGCACGACCGGTGCCTTACTACTTATGGAAAGTGCCGGAAGTTGAGACCATCTCATTAGGATGTGATCTAAGCCGTTCGTCGAGTTGTACCCATCAAGATGAAGAGGTGAACCAAAAACCAGAAGATTTGATTGAATGCGTTCATTTTGAAGATTGTCCACTTTCTCACCGTCGGATAAACAACACCACAAATGCATCCGAGCTGTTCGAACAGATGTCGGCAGTGGATCCTTGGTCACGGTGCAGCCGAGTGTACCGAAAAGGGGCTAGCGAGTGCCCTAACCAGGAGCAACAGGACAGAAACGATGATTAATGGGCTAGGCTCCTACGGCTATAACTACTACTACCATGGATCGCAATCGACGTCAGTTCGATGGATAGACTTGTTAGCCGTACACACATCATCGTCGATCAGTAATGCATGATGTTCCAAATCATTCGTCTGAAGTCGGATGGAATGGATGAGTCGACGGACCGCTGCTCAAAAGTGTGACCAGGTCGGTTTTTGACTTTTGGATTTTGCCCATTCAATGCGGACTTTTCACTCATTTGATCTTAGCCGTCCGTTTAGCATCCACTAATCCGACTGCTAGAGTTGCCTGATGAAGGTCATTTAATATGGAATAAAGAATAAATTGAATTTAAATAGTTTGTCCGGCGAAGTAAATTTCCAATGAGTTGTGGGCCTCTCAAATTCACGGAGAAGGAGTGTAACGGGTCTACAGACAAATGGGCTTGAATGGAAACCTTGCCACACGCATCCATCCGGTGACGCGTACCGGGATCCTTGATCTAGACCGTCCAATCTGCCCGACCCAACTCATCCAAGACGTCAGAGCAAAAGCAAATAGAATTTACATTTCAAGCTGCCCATTCAATCTATAGGTCGAAACACGGGTATCTCTGGGCCATTTCAACGTCTCATGGTGTCCCCCTAGCAGGACAGTCCGGATCATCAACGTGGATCATCCGAACAGGTCCACATGCAGCAGTATGGATTGGCAAAGTGGTCCACATGGTAAACTCTTTTCCTACTCAAAAATCGGAGTATCTTGGGAGGATTTAAAAAATAAAAAAGTGGGTAACTTAAAAATGGGCCATCAAATCACAATCAAGCCCTGAAAGGAAGTGGGGCCCTCTGCAGTCCTTTGAATAGCTATGAGAAAACAGTACTTAAAAGCAATTATTAGTGGGTGGATACTGTCGAGCGTGCTATGTCGCCTTGGGCCCGATGTGTTCCCATTTGGTTAGACCATTTAGGAAGCCTAGGACATAGGGTCTCTAACCCTAGCCCATTTTATCATTTGTGTGTTTCTGCGTGTCCCACGTCCTTTCCACTCACCATTTTCTCTCCTTGTCACATCAATACACGGGTTTCAGCTGGACCTTTTTGGGTAATCTAAACCGTTGGTTGCAATTCTCGTGTTGACGAATGGATGAGAAGAAGAGAACGGCGATTATTAGTGCTTTTGTCAAGAAGGTGAGGATTTTGGCATGTGGGTTCTTAAACGTGGGTTTTGATTGCAAGATTTTCCATCAATGGTGGATGGAACACAAGAGAGCAACGTTGTGTTTCATGGAGCCATGGTCACATTCATTGGTGAAGATGGAATGGTTGGTTGTGGTCTAATAAGGAGAAAAAGGGAGTAAAATAGATCGGGCTTGATTAGTTGGATGAAAATGATTAGAATGAAAAGAAATAAAACTCAGTAATGTAAGCAGTATAAGGAATAGTGTCAATTATAATATGAATAAGATTAATGTATATCAAGGTAATACTTGAAAATTTAAATAATTATAGAAAAATAGAACTATTACAGTAGATATAATTTGAATTAAGTATTAAAAAATATTTTTTTCCAATTTGAGCAACCAATCAAACCCAAAAGCAAAAAGATAAAATATGAGAGAGGAAAAGATAAAAGATGGATTAATATTATAGAATAAGAAATAATAATTAAAAATAAAGTGAATAAAAATAAATAAATTGACTATTTAGATAGAAAGATGAGAAGTGATGATTGAAACTAAAGATGATAATAATAACAAATAAAATTATTAGAAGAAGTGAAGGAAAATAAATGTAACATCAATTAAAAATAATAAAAAGGGAATAAAATTGATTCCCTTTACTAAAATAATAAAATAAAATAATAAAATCAATTTTTCCAAAGTGGACACCATGTTTTACTAATAACATTACAGTGAACACGGCCTTCTTCTTCATTTAAACTGGCCAGTTAAATTTATCTCAAATTTAGAATTGGTATACATGCACTGATTTTAATTATCAAAATTTTATCAAAATCCTCCCTGGATGAGAATAAGAAAAAAGTAAAAACTATTCGTACCAAATACATAAAAAATCTCTTCATTTGTAATGATGAAAAAGAGAAACCTATATTTATGCAGAAACCAAGTTGAAATAGAAAACTGCCAACAAGACAGGGATGGCTAATCCAAGTCCTGTCATCTTTTAAAAACTAACCATTAAATTTTAATAATTGAAGTTGGTGTATGGCCACTCTACATTTTGAGATTAATTAATTAATTAATTAACAAATTTTATTTTTTCATTTTTTTATATTTAGAAATTATTAGTAAAACTCGACATCCATTATTTAAAATTCCGGAAGAGTAAAATGCTTCTGCTAGTCGTGTCCATCTGAGTTAACCCCGGGGGACTTCTATCTTTTTGTTATATGAATTTAGCTTTGTTGCCATTCTCATTTTGGGTACTTCGGAAAATACCCATTAACTATTTTATAATACTCAGCAAAACCAAAATGCTAATTTAAAATTTTCCCAAGGAAGACAAGTAACAGTTGCTACAGAGGAAGTAGGCTGTGGGCATTTAGGGCCTGTTTGGCCTGGCGGTGGCTTTTAAGCACTTACAAGAAGCGCGTTTGCACGTAGAGCTTTTGGGAAA
>JAYJMB010024399.1:0-15857 GCA_036873735.1 Pouteria campechiana
AAAAGATGAACACCCATAAGCTTTTCATCAAAAGCCTGATAAACGAATGAGTTAAGCTTCCATGTGCTGTATCAGAGACGCTTACACAGAAAATGAAACACCATCATGGGAATGAAACTACACTGACAAGATGATTTTGTTTCAAACAAGGATACAATAACATGCATCAAGTTAAATTTCACAAAAGCGTACCAAACAATTAGCTATATTGTAGAATGCATGGTACCGGCTAAGAAGATCAGAGGTGATTTTTGTAATCTCAAATCATGGTATCTGATCCACGAATAGGATGAATAGATATTAAATGCTAGACGTTTATCTACAACAATTCCCAGTATCCATGACATTTCAAAGGGTTGAGGTCTCATGACTGAACACACCTATCTTCATTGGTTAAAAGGCTACACAAGTATCTAGCATGAGGAACATTGCACCCCCAACATTCCCCACCGCTCTAAACACTTCATGAAGTTAGCCTACGAAACAAATAGACAATAGGAGAGCAGAGCTGAGCTGTGGGAAGCAGACAGAAAAACTAATTATAGTCACAAGAGAACCCTAAGCAACTGTGTCTTACCTCTCCCAACAGCTAGATGGCATTGAAAAACAGCTCAATGTTAAGCATCAGATCTCTCTAAATCTTACACATTCCTATCCCGTCTATTGCCAAGTTGCATGCAACTACCATAGGAAATCAGGTAGCTGATTGAGCAAAAACAAGTTTCTAGTGTAAATCAGGAAGAATAAGAAAGCTAGGCAGATTCCTGAAGTATCTAGCCAACAAATGATCTGATGCCACAATTCCATTCCCTCCATCAGACATCTTATTCAACAGCATGCAATAAGTAATGTGTTTCCCATAACAGCTAGATGGAATAGAAAGAGAATCCATCAAAGAATGAATAGAAGAATCAATAAGAAAAGTGGAGCAAAAAGAGAACAAATTCAATGAAAGTTAGAATCAAAAAGCAATAATGCAATGGATCATTGACAACTACATCCAAATAAATCAAAGAATTTTATTCATAAGCAATCCTGATGCTAGAATTGAGTAGGGATAGTAATTGAAGCAAACATTGAAAAGCTGTCATAAAAGCGGTATCAATTACCGTCTGCAAATGAGTCATTTCAGAATTGTTATCATCAAACGATATGCCTATTCCAATTCTTTAATTCCTTCAATCTGTATTTTGGATGACCATACCAGTATAATTGTCATGTCTGTCTCATCAACCAAATAGCCACACAGACGAAATTCCAGATCTTTTAGAAGTGGATTGAATGTAAAATTCTTGAAATAATGATGGTATTGAAATGGATCCTCCTCTCGCAGAAAAGAAATACAAAGTGATGAGATGAAGATGAACAAGGGATAGCAATGTGTAGGAAAAATAATAAAGAACCAAGATCAAACAAATTATTGGAAGCTTCAAGGACTTCTCATTTATTAAGAAAAGCACCTTCCAATAAGACATGTAAGAAAAACAAAGAAAAGAGTAAGACAATAGCCTGAAAGAAAGGTAAGAGGGAGCTCCCTTCAGTCCAAGCATAAGGGGTGAAGGGTGAGATTTATCTCCCGCATCATTCACTCGTCCACAAAGTAGGAAAACCACACCTCTTCTACTCAGTGTTTGAATGAATGAGTCGGCAGCTAATTCAACCTAAAACCACCCATGAGTGGACTGAAGGAAGCTCTCTCAAGCCATTGCTCGAAATTGCATTGTACAAAGTGAGGAAGAGATAAAGAAAAGAAACAGCATCATAAAACCACTTAACTCTTTCATCAACCATAACCCAAGCCAAATTGCATTTGAATCACTCAAAATCCACCAAAGAATCATAAACTCCCTATCAAATCAAAACATGATAAAGAAATACTTCTGGAAAATTTAAAGAGATCAGAATTAGATTAAGAAAAACATTAACAAAAAGAAAATTTTCCAATTGTCTCAGTTAATGTTCAACAAAGATCACCATAGCAATCAGAACAAGCTATGAGTTCGAAAAGAAAATTAAACAAGCAGATACATGAAGTGAATTAGAAAGAATGAGACATTTACATACATCTAAAGAAAAAGTAACACCTTAGAAAATTAGCAAAGAACAAACATGACAAGCAAATTATGATAGCTATTACAACTTTAATCATCTCTAACATTGCAGAGGTGTTCTTCTTTCTTTAATCAGCCATAGAAGCTCTCTTTCTCCTTGTTAAACATGTGTAAAATAGTAATATGTCCATGTATCAATAGTTGTGTGAAACTAATTAGTATTAAAATAGTAATATGTGCGTGTGTATCAATAATTTTGTGAAACTAATTAGTATTAGCTCCCGATAATTGCTCCCTGATCAGTTTCATGTTGCCATGTCAGCGGAACAAACACACTTTTCTCAGCCCATAAGGAGAACATTCACAGCCCCAATATCATTTCAACTGAATTATTTCCCTTCCTGCAGTGGAGGCCGAAAACATAAAAAGAGAAAATTATCAAAAAAATGAGAAAATCAACCTACCATTGTTTTCTCTCAACAAGTCAAGCTGCATTGATACATCATGCATCTGACACAATTCTACTTCCTCGAAAGCTTTACAATGCACATGAGGTTTCCGGGATCATGATAGAAGCTATCAATTGCTTTTTCATAATGAAATCTTCTCAAACATCGGCTTCCACTATCAACACCTTTAAAAAGTTAAAAAACCAATCAAGAAACCAGAACACAATTTTCCAAAAGGAAAACCACAAAAATACTAAGAACATAAACTTTCAATAATTAAAAATACAAGGCACTTTTCTCCGAAAGTTCCACGGTGCCATCACCTCCTAGCAAGGGTAAAGGAGTAATCCCAGCCCTCCAAACCCAAATTAATTGCGAATCTGAAATAGAGCAATAATAAGGTTATTCTGTCTTTTCTCTTTTGGCAGGGAAAATAACAAGCACCATTTTCATAACTAACGATCATTTACTAAGAAAATGCCTACAATCTATAATCTTTTTAAACAAAGAGGGAAAAGCCCAGTAATACTTTTCACGATATGGATATTCCAAAGAAACGACACGGAACATGGAAGAGGCAAAAAAGGAAAAAAAAAAAATACCCCCTCAGGTATCAGGTAAGCCTTACAAGCACCAAACCAAACAGGAAAAACTACCCTTCAAGAATTCTCAACACAGATCATTTACAAGGCCGTATGGACAGCTACGGCGAGAGAAGGGAGTTAAAAGTGTATTTGTTTATACCAAATCTTAGCAAAAAAGGCGCAAATACCATCCAACGCAAAACCATTTTTCTTCCTCCTCTTCTCCTGGGAATAAAACAGCACCTTTAAAAACCTGTTTTATTTGCGGTAAAAGGGTAAAAAAAAAAAACGAAACGAATAGCTTTAAACCTAACTCATTTTTGGCAAATAAATCCAACAGAAAGAGGCATTGTATTGTCTAACTAAAAAAAGAAATCATCTTCTCCAGAAACCCCTTATGCGTCCGACCATCGCTGTCTTTTAGAGAGAGAAAAAAATGATTTAGTTTCAAGAGAGAGAAAAAAAAAGACAAGATTATCAGCCACATAAAGAACAAAATCACGTACAACTGCGAAGATAAATCCAGCAGCAAGAAAGATAGAGAGAGAGAGAGAGCATCTAACAAAAGACAAGTAGAAGACTGAAAGGAGAAAAGTCCTTCCTCAAGATGGCAGTATTCTAGTTTTAGAAACCCTAATCTTCGTAGTAATACAGAATCAATAGGACCGCCAAAGACAATCCAAGTCCACGTAAAATCCTCTAACCCAAAAAGGAAATAAAATGAGAAATACCCACATCCAAATCACAGACAGAGAGAGAGAGAGAGAGAGTTCCATTACAATGTGGCCAGTAGGCCTGATAGTATTCCTAAGCAGTCCTTAACTGTTGGCTTCCTCGTAACCGCCTGAGGAAATCCGAATTCCTATTTAATAATCGCATGACCCACACGACGGAGAGTAAATGAGTGGTGGCGATCCACTCCCGAGAGGGCAAAAAGAAAGAAAAAGGATAGAAGATGCATATCGCATCTGAAGGATGAGAAAGCACTGACAGAGGTGTTCCGCCACACAAGACAGACGGAAAATTTGTAGTTCAGGAGAGAGAGAGAGAGAGAGAGAGAGAGAGAGAGAGAGAGCGGTGTGATTCGCAGCGCAAAAAGACACCGGGACCGACTGGGCGATTTAACCCACAAGAGATGCAAGAGAGACTGTGATGCAGCACACCCATTGGAGAAAGAAAAGAAGGATCCATATCACATCTAGGGAGCAAAAGTAGAGGAAGTTTGGCACCTGTGGAAGGAGTAGAAGAAACCGTATCACACACTTGCTAGATTAACGGTGAGATTGTGAGAGAGAGTAGAAGAAACCGTATCACATACTCGCTAGATTGAAGGGTAGAGCCATTTTCCCACCCACAAGAAAAGAGGGCGTTAGAAGCGTAGAACACGACGTAAATAGGATGCACAAGAACACGCAATATTAGAAGTATTTGAGAAAAAAGAAAAAAAAAAAAAAAAAGGAGGGGGGGCTAACGAGCGGAAGAGAGAGGCATAAATCACGGGAGGGTTCGCATGTGGGACTGGAGGATGCGTCGTTTTCGTCATGAGAGTCAGGACTAGAAAGCGACGGAGTCTTTCTCTAACTCCTCATCGTTCCCCTGCCCCTGCACTCAAGTGTCTCGCAGGAGCAATGCAGTGACCTGCTGACGAGATGAGACGTGAAGAAGAGGAGAGAGGAACAACGGCAAGGATAAATAGATAAATAGCAGAGAAGCCGTACATCCTCTTCATCTCCTCCTCCTTCCCTACTCCAATTAATAACCCCTTCGGAAGAAGAATTTAATACAGGTGGCTGTAGTCAACATCCCAATATCAAAGAAGCCATCGCTGTCTGGCTGCCTGGCCCTGCCTGCCTCCAATGACGCGGATGGGTCCAATCACAACGTGGGTCAGGAGCGCACTTAGAATTCATTCGTCGTTGCTTGACTTGGATTTATAGGCACGACCGAGATTTACAACCCTTCGTATATATTGATTATAACATGAGTAGAGCTAAGCATAAATATATTTTTCTTTTCCTTGGAAATGATATTACTAAATGTTGTCAAGAAAATTTGATTACAAAAAAAATATTTAAAAAATAATTAATTGTAAATAATATATAACAGTATGGAAAGTTATATTGTTACTGACTATATATGTGACATAAATCGATAATATTGCGGAATGCAGACACGCTTGTCTAGATAAAATAGATTGGCAACACGCGACGGAAAAAGAAAGTTGTTAGGATATGTAAGTATTACGTTAAAACTGTGTAATTTAATTTTTCTGTATTGAGGGTGTGTTTGGATGAGTGCATTAATAATAGATAAATGATTAACATGCATAAATGAGTGCATTAAAAATTACGAGGCGTTTAGTATGCTTGAGAGTGCATGTGTATCGAAAAAAGATAAAATAATGTAATAAATAGAATATATTAACATGTGTATTGAGATAATTAATGAAATAAAATTGAATAATTAAGAAATAGGGAATATATAAAAATAGATGATTGAAAAGGTATAAAAGTTAATTACAAAGTGTGAATAATAATTAAAGTATAAGGTGTATTATCTCTTGATTAGTATTTTGTCTTTGTTCAACCATGCCCTTGATCTCAGCGTTCAGTAGAAATGAAATCTTAATAATTGCCTGTGGACGTCATGTCTATCATATGAAATTATTCTCCAAATAAGTCAACGATCGTATTTGACCGTCATCAGCGGCCACGTAATCCTTCTCAAAGAGCTCCCATCGCACCCTTGAAACAGTATGCCAATGAGCCGTTGTCTTGCACTACCCAGGCACTCATATCATACGTCTATACAGTGTATATTAGAAAATATATGTTAGGGGATGACTTCGTTATTATAAATTGTTTGAGAAAACATAAGAGGAAAAACTGAAAATATAAATAATTATAAAAAATAAAATAAAATTATAATAATAATTAAGATATCGCATCAATTTAAAAAAGACACAGATGAAAACATATGGCTACTATACTCCCTTCCTAATGCATCCCAACATAGCTAAATTGTGTTTATTATAAACGTAAGCAAATGATCAAGAGAAGGCAAATATGTATAGGTAGATGTAATTAGAGAAAAGATAATTAGTATTGATTATAAAGTGGTTAAAGATAAAATAGCAAGATTTTTTATGAAAAAGGAATAAACAATGATTGAAGAGACACATTGCATTGACAATGACTTTTATTAATAATAGCTTTCACAGGGATGGGTTATCCCTAGGCCACACTTAAAGGTCTAGTATTAATACGATTTAAATAGATAAATAAAAACTAACTACCAGTAAGCATGACCAAACTTTGTGTCAGGCACACTTACCTCAAGATTTTATTCATTACAAGTACAGAGCCCTCTCTCTAACTTGCTAATGAAAAGAAAAAGGTGAAAATTATTATTCTTTTTACTTGTGGTGAATAATTAAGCAGAACAAGGAAAAGAATTTGAGGGGTCATAAACATAGGCTACTGAACAGGCCATCCTTGTGATAGCTCTAAGTTTTGTATCTAAAGAGTCAATTTTCCGTTTTAACTTCTAGAAATATAGCAAACAGCTCTAAGATATTTTGGCGTAATCTTATACAATTATTTTATTTTAATTTTTCTTGTCAGCTAAGAGCTGCTCTTGCTATGAATACTCCACGTCGAGGGTACTGCAGCTTGTCCACGGATACATCTAGTAATCTTATTTTTTATCATATGTTTAATCTTTTGTTACATCCATTTAATATTTTTTCATTTCATGGCTAATATCTATTTACATTATTTACTCTTTTTTTTTTCAACTTAACTTGACACACTGAATTGTACACTTATCCAAGTAGAACTCAAAGAAAGAAGGTCCTTTGCATGAGAACTAGAAGATTAACCTCCATTCCGACTCTTCGAAACTTGTCTCTCAAAAATTTCTCCCTTGTTTTGCTCGATAAATTACGTAAAAATAGGAAAAAACAGTTACTTTTCACGACTAAAAATTTACATTGTTTCTTTGCTTGGCATAAACAAGTTATTTTTTTAAGGCTCTTTGCTTGCAACTAACGGGGTCGTAAAGTAAATGTATCCTTCACAATCGATGGTATATGTCCCAATAATGCTCCAAACCATTAACATCGAAGCGGGCCTACTAAATATGGACTCACATTTGACAGCAGGCGATGCTTGAAAGATTTCATGATTGAAGGCAGAGAGCTGATTATGGAGGCAAACATTCCACGTGAAGGACGGCCCAGGTTCAAGTTAAACCTTGAAGTTGACATAAATTCCCATCAAAGGTGAGCAAGAACCCCTCCCAATACATAAGCCACTTAGGCTTTGTTTGGATGCAATACAATACATCAGCAATACATCATTCTTTACATTAGCGCTATACTCTTTTTTACACACCTTTTTAGATTGGTATGACATTTTAATTACTGGAATAATTTTACTTTTTTTGTCATTATTTATATTTGTAGCTATTTATTCTCACTTTTATTATAAATTTTATATTATGAATGTTATTTCTGCCTTGCATATCTAATACAATTTCTTTCTTAATGCACTCTTTCCAAAATTAGCGAGGGTCGCAGTAGCGATGATGCTTGTAAACTATACATAGGAATTTGCATTTGACGTGAACCTCCAATTCATATTTCTCGCATCCATGATCGTTAAAGGTCCAGTTCCTTGGAGGGCCAAAAAGAAAGAAAGAAATGTAAAATCAGAAGATGGGTTAACGACCAAGACAAAAAGTTATGACGAACTTAACAGGAGTTAGGAATCATAATGAAAAGCGGGATTCACATGAACCAGTTATATAATCATTAGATGGTTAAGCACTAGAATAAAAGCTTATAAATATTTTTAAATATACTTATTTTAAGCAATCAATAACTACTAACATTAATCACTAGAAAAGCGGCAAATTTCAATCAACCTTACTAAGGAAGCTCCTAGTTAATGCTGTCAATAAAACACACGCATCATAGAGCACTGATGTTTTCTAAACTTGGATCATAGTCTCTCTATCTATCAGGGCAGATTTGGAACCGCGTTTCATTCTGGAACTATCCCACCAAACAAAATATCTTAAATGTGATTTATTTGTTATTAAAATTCATCTAAATTAGATATTAATGTGGACCTTTCTAAAGAAAATCACGAAGGAAGTCATTTTCTACCATTGAAATTATTTTGGTATTGATTTCTCTGATATCGATTTTCATCAATCTCTTATTAATTCAACATCGAAATTGATATATTTCCAGGGCACTTTTGATCGGTAATCCTGATTTTCTAATCATATTGTTGCTAGAAATACATACTCGAGGCTACTATTGACTGTGAGCCCTTGTATACTAAAGCATCCCTCTACGTAATCACCCTCGTTCTTGACGGACTCCCTCACGCATAATTTATTGACTCATATATTGTACCCACTCCCTTTGTATTGTTATCACTACCTCATATATTTTTTACTCGCTCCCTATTTAATATTTATTACCCCAAATAGTCAAAGCCTTCATTTATCGATTTGTTTTTGTCATTTATAAATAACACAACTATATGACCTGTTATTGTCCTACTTTATCACAGACCATGCTCACACACACAAAAACCAAGCATTATGAATTGTTTTGCCTTTCAACGTGCTTTTTTTTTTTTCAGCTCAGTAAGCACTGCAAGAAAGTTATTTCCTATTAATATTTATTGAAAAATTTAAAAAATTATTTTATAATATTCAAAATACATAATCTAATTTACAATTGGGACATGCCATTTCATGAAAATGTTTTCAGGGCGAGCTATGTTAAAAATGCTCTATTTTATATTTTAAAAATATAATTCATTAATAATATCTGGCATTAGATATTTAATTAAGATGTAAAAAGATACATTACTTGAAAACTTGAGTGGACCAAAATTTACTTGACAATTTTTAGACAATTTTAACTTATTCATATTAAATTTTAGATAAGATAATTTTTATAACCCATCAACTGTCTAAATGATACGTTTTTTGCATATTAGATAAATAACTAATATTAAAAATTATTAATAAATTGAATTTTTAATATATAAAATAAAGCATTTCCATGACAACTCTGGTAAAATCGTTTTCATAAGATGACATCCTTTGCGGTTATGCAAAGTTACAATTGTATTTTGCAAACACGGCGATTATTTTTTCATGCGCTGGAGGTGCTTTCTCTCGGTCGATCGTCCATCCCCCTGATTTTGACCCGCTCTCCCTGCACCGAAAAGTAGCGCCCACCGGGAACCGCCCGTATCTCGCGGATATGAATGGACACGTGTGGTAACGGAGCGCATTGCACAACTCTCGACGCTGTCAACTTTTAATACTCTGTCGGTGTATGCTGCTCCATGGGCAGGCGCATGATATGCTGGGGGATCCATTCTCGCTGATCGGACAGACGGTCATCGTTAACTTTCATTTATACGTCAATGATAGAAATATTTGGTATGATCGATACATGGGAAGTGTAATGCAGAAATGCTGCTTAGTCCAAAGGAATATGTAACGTAGAAAAATACAATAACATAAAATGCAATGATTATAAATTAAAATATAAAGTAATAATTAAAAAGAGTTAATATAATGAATTGAAAATATATGGGTCAAAGAAGATGGCTTTACTTTTATATATCCAGCCATGGGTTGCGGTCTCAAATTTACTTCTCGTATATCACGGGGAAAATCTTTTGGTTACGGTACGGACAGGAGGTCCCTTTCATTTGTAACCAATGTCCGGTGGCTGCGCATCATTCTTGAGTTTCTGGCAGAGTATCAAAGGTTTTCTCGACTTTCCATCCAATAAATGGGCTGGGCGGGACCCCCGCCGGTCCAGACTTCTTTTTGACTAGAGAATTTCGAGGGGTTTCCCACGTGAGTACGACTCATAGCATACTGGGCTACTGGCGGAGCCAACCGGTCATGCCGACAGCCAAACTCGAATCCTAACCGTTAATACATGTAAAACCCGCGCGACACACGTCGATGTGTTGTGTCGCTCGAACTCCGTCCTTTCTCCGTAGCTTGTACGCTTCTCGTAGGCGTCCTTCAGCACACGTGCCCAGTCCTGGAAATGTGGAGTGCTGCCCGTTCACGTCATGTATTCAATCCGTGAACAGATCATGCAAGTGGGACCCAAGGTTTATTGATCCAGACCTGGCAGTGGATGCATCTGGATTGGATAACTACTGTTGATATTTGGAAAGGATCTTGATTTGAATGACCCGGTTACCAATTATTATTTTACTTATATGGAAAATTTAATTTTCCCTTGTCCACAATCTTCCTTTAGGCTTCGTTTGAATAGAGTGCATCAGCACGGAAACTTCGCAGTATGTCACAAGAGTGAAATATGTATGATATTAATAATATAGGGTTCTTAATAAAAAAGTTAAAAAATAATTAAAATTATAGATAATAATAAAAAAATAGAATTGATACTTAAAATATCACATCACTCTAAAACTGCATTAATAATAAATCCAAACATACCCTTAAATTAAAAAGGAAAAAACTTTTTCTTTTTAACAAGATATATGCTTATTTTAATAATTTAATTATTATTATTATTTATTCTATATTCTTCACCTTTGACTAACATCATCTTCTATGTTATTGATATTATTTGCTATTAATTTTTCATTTATACTCGTTTATTATTTTTACTTTTATTTTATATGTATGGCATTTTTTTCATTCTCATCTATTAAGTAGAGAAATTCAAAAAAGAGAGAAAAAAAATGAAATTTTATCAAGAGCGAGGACAAAAAGAAGATGATGTAATAAGATAAGTAATGATTGAATTTAATGGTGAAAAAGGAAAGAATAAAAAAGATTTCCAACATTTGTAATTATTATGGAATTATATATCACATCAAATTTAATGGGTGGAAAAAGAAAGAAAGAAAAAATATTTCCAGCATTTGTAAGTATTATGGAACACGCCCTAAATGCAACAGTCAATTTTTACTCGGCAACTTACCTTTTTTCCTATGTGTCCCTGATAACCTTATTGTTCGTATTCATCACTTATATTTTCCACAACCGTCCTCATTTTCTATGTTTGTTCATTTTAATGTAACATTGTCACAGGCTGCTGACATTACTTTGTATCTTATTGTACGGTTATATTGTCACTCACCTTTATCCAACCAATATGGTGCAATGGTTGTACCAACGCCGTAGCCGAGGGGACCAAATTTCTACCAAGAACCAACCTCGCGTGGACGAAGAAGAGTGGTACACGAGGTGGCCCCGTCTACCCGTAACAAGGGGGCTATAGCTGGAATGTGTACAAGGGCAGGGCCAAGTGGCCGACTCCGTGAATGCGAAACATGATATTAGCAAACATACTCTATATTTTAATCATTATTTTTATTTTTTAATTATTTATCCTTATATAATCTCTAATTTTTAATCACTTATTCTTATTCTTCCAACCATTTATCTATTTTTCTTAATGAACACCTTAACAAATATTACTCATCAGGTTATTTTGTATTTTTCTCAATACACTATGCAATACACTTTAAACCCTAATGCACATCTTAATGCAACCTATCCAAACACACCCTAAGTAAAAGGGACCTCAAATCTTCATCGATCTCTCTCTATCTTATTCTCTTGTTTGCTCTCTCTATGAAATCCTTCCTTTCTGAAGCAATGGAGTGGAGCATTTTGAGCCTCCCGTAGAGTGTTTCCCCTTTTGTTCTGCAGGTCTCTAACCCGGTCCAATCAAGCTCTTCAACTATTTAGGCTCGTGGTCTCATCTACATCAGATTTCCTCCGTCAACGTCTAGAAAGATAACAACACCCTTAATACAATTACCCCAACTATACAGAAGTTTCAGAAAAATTCAACATTAATGGTCTCTATTCAAATGGCAAGTATTGCTCAGATCAGATAATGCTGGCGCCACTTTAAGTTGGGCCAGGCTCCCAGCCGAAAGAGCCTAAAGCCCATATACAAGCCTACTGCCGTGCTACAAGCCCAGTTGGTTTCCCCGGCATTGCCGTTGCACCTCAATCGGCTTTTGGTGTTCTGAGATGAAATACACGAGGAATGTATTCCGCTGTACGCGACGGTATCGCATGGCGAACACCTGGCATTTCACCACTGAAAAGTTTGGTCAAGATTCAAAATGCTTAGAAGCTAGAACGCGAAACTAATCAAATTTTAATTTTGTTGCCCACTATCAAAAACTACATGATGAGTGGGCCGATTTTAGCCATAAATCAAGGTTTGATGATGGGTCCTAAATATCAGTTAAACCTTCTCTAATGAAATATCGAAATTCAGATAAGTTGTGTACATTAACTGTCCACTTTTTGCTCAATGCCACGGGGAACTGGCCCAATTTTCATCGGTCTAAAGTTGTAAATCTGTAATGACCAGGAACAACTGTTAAAAGTCTTGCTCCATGCCAGGAACAAAACAATTCAAAGGGATATTGGTTTAGAAACCGTAACCAGAACAAGTCTGATGCCTGATGGTATAAACGCTTGGATAATGGAAAAATGACCCATGTCAATTGTCTTCCACGCCTGCCAATTTCTAATGTAAAGGACAAAATAGACGTATATTTATAAAAGGGAAATGGTTAAAATTTTAAGTCAGTTCAAGATAAATAAATAAAATTCAATCTGACCATCATAATTATCATCATCACCTTAGTTAAAATACGTGAAATTATCTTGATTAGGGGCATATGTGGGCTACATCATTTATAAATGTATAAAATTATATACAAAATATAAAAATTATTTATATCACTCTATATAGAATCATGAACTAACTTAAGATGAAGGTTTTTAAAGATATAAATGCATGATTATATCCTTACGGGTCTCATAAAAATTAAAAAAAATAAATAATGAATATTAGCTCTCAAATAATATAAAATTTTGGCCTACCTAAGTGTTTCATTTATATAACTTTTGAATTACTAAATAAACAAATAATATTAAGTGAGATGGAGGGATTAAATTTTATTTAATTATCTACATTGGTAAAAAATAAAAGATTTCTTTTGAAAATTCAAAGAAACTATTCATTTGAATCATTTCTCTTTTTAAAAATGGTATGTGATATAAAAACACGTGATAACTATGATTAGCTAGAAATGATTAAATATTGTGTGGGGAGCACATAAGAGGCAACTTTTATACCCCTTTATTGCAGAGGGCCTTTACCACTTTCTCATCTCAAAACAAATACAAAGCTGGTGTTTCTTTTCCACCCAGATGTAGCTTTTCATCGTGATGAGATTCATCAAGGATTGAGCTATCGAAAATAATATTTAAAGTAGGAATATTTCATATGCAGTCCAAAAGAAACAGTCTAAAGTCGACCTGGACCACAGACTTCCAAGTGGCTGGGATTTCCAACTCTCCAATAAGAGCCTCCGTACCCCCAATTCCACAAGCTAAGTAAAATGCCTCGTTACAAAAATAAAGGAGGGAAAATAGAGTTTGTAGTGAAAAGTATAAAGAAATGATAAAAATGATTGAAAAATAGTTAATTATGTAAAAAAAAAAGATTAATTCACCTGCATTTACTAACACGTCCAAACGGAGCCCAGACAAGATGGTCTACGCTACATGTATGAAAGATGATAGGTTTGTGTGTTTGACTTGAGGAAAAAGAAATACAAAAGAAGATTAAAAGAAAATAAGTGAACAAATATAAGCGATGATATCAAATATAAAATAAAAATGTATTTTTTAAAAGAAAAATAGATAATAATGTTACAAATTAGATTATTTACAAATAGTTAAATGTCGATTTAGTATAGAAAGAGGACGAAAAGTGGTTTTTATCTTTGATCCATCGAAATCTGTAAGCCATCATGAGTATGGACATTTGAATTATTAACATAAAAATCAAGCTCTGGCTGGGAAATCAAAATTCTGGAATCTTGTTTATTTCTCTAGCGTTGGTTTTAGGCCAATTTCGCTGGGTGTATCTCAGGTTGACTCATATTTGAGTTAATTCAACCATAATTCTATTTATAAAGTTTTTAATTTAACCTAATCTTAATTTTATTTTTAAAACAAAAACCGAATCTTCATAAAACTTTGAGAAAATGGGACTGTGTTTGAATTGAATTTAGCTTGATGGTTGGAGTTTGAAAATTCTAGTTGATAATTTCAACTATTATAAATTTTTGTTTAAAAAATAAATATTTTACAATAACAAAATATAAAAAAGCATTCAAGGTTTATTTTTAATACTAAAATAAAAAAAGAGTTGCACGTGTGTTTGGGTCGTCACTAAATGGAATGCACGTGTGTTTGGGTCGTCACTAAATGGAATGCTGAAGTGGCTCTCAAGAAGATCCCACCTCGAATCCTACAAGACTTCAACAAGAAGGTTAGATGACGCCAGGGTTATTCCTAGCATAAACACTCCGACATTCAAGTTAGTTAGGGATTATTAGAAATGATGGGATGGTAGGGAGAGCTTGTGTTTCGAGGCATATACCTAGAAGCATTTCTAATGGAACATGGGGGAGTAGCTGGGATGCATACAAAGCCTGTACGCAAGTAGGATGAGGATCCTTATTCAGAAAAGAATATCGGGAGGATACGTATCTGAGTCTTGGTCTTGTGGAATTGTGTGGTTAGTGGGAAAAGGTATCCCATTGGGGTCGGGATCTAATATGGCGTAGTGCTAGCTGGATATTCAGGTATTTGTGTTAGGATTACCTAAAACGAGTCCCCCTCCCCCCCCCCCACCCCCGGGAGGACGTAGGAGAAGTTTGTCTTCTCAGTCGCTCGATTCTTGGGGGTATATCTTTAAAATGACTTTGTTTGTCAGTGTTCGCGTATGCTTCCATTGAACGTGCTCGCTTTCGTGTGAATCCGGTCTGCTAGGCGGTTCCGAAAGCTAGACGACTGGCAACATTTTGACAAAACTATACTTTTAAAGGCCGATTTGGTTAACTGAGAGCGCTCTTGGGAGGTTGTATGATTTTGGCCCGATTCTGTAAATAGGAAGGTTGTGGTGGATCCGCACAGGATCAACTCGGTTCCGCTTTGAGGGACTTTGTGAATTTTGGATTGATTCCACAAATGGGAACGTCGTGGTGGATCCGGAAGGGGTGCTCTTTTCACTCTTTTTTGGCATTTTGAAATCTGCCAACGATCATCTGATATCCAACTGCTACTGGCATGGGCATAACTTTTCACTCCTACCATCGTCCACATGTACGAAGCTTTAAATGCGAGGGGACGGGAATGTGGCGTTGGTTTTTGGTTTTCACGAGGTCCTAGGCTGGTAGTTCCAGTTTGCACGAAAACTAAGGCAATTTCGTAGATCGTCTGTAAATGGCCATGGCAGGAACCCGTTTCCCGCTCTTCCGGTCTTCTCATCGTCTTCCTAAGCTTTGCTCTTCGTCTCCTCAACTAGTATCGCCTCCTCTCAGTTACCCATTTCCATTTTCTATAGATTTTCTTGTTCCCATACTAATGGCCCTTGAGAAGTCACATCCTCGCCTATCCGCCAATGCCATCGAGTCCTTCCGACTCTGCCCACTGCTTGCGGGTATGAGTTGGGCTTTCATGAACCAACAAACCTTCCCTAGAATTGCCGAGAAGGTTTTCTTTCCATGTCCTTAGGGTCAATCAAAGCTAAGTTTTGCCTAAGTCAGGCAAACTTCATACTTGATCTTTTTCGAAATTATAACATTTCCATGGGATAGCCAGTCCCAAATTCTTGGCATTACTCTCTCTCTCTCTCTCTCTCTCTC
>JAYJMB010024399.1:15957-28097 GCA_036873735.1 Pouteria campechiana
CTCTCTCTCTCTCTCTCTCTCTCTCCCGCTGGGTTCACAGCCTGAGGGAGATTTTTGTCTTTTCCTTTAGAATATTTGCATCTATTTTCACCTTTATTAAGGCTCCAAATTCTTTCTATTACTTCTACATCATTCCATGCCCTTCATGGCGGAAGTTGTTCTAGTGGGTTTCGAACCTAGACGATGACTTGAAGAGCTAGTGGGTTTCGGACCTGGACGATGACTTGAAGAGTCATTGGGCCTGGGTAAAGTTTGCTGGGGGCTTCCCTTTCCCCACCATTTGGCAGACCTCCCCCAGGCTCAAGTTATCCTCTCTTACCTAGTTAGAGCGGTACAACCTATGCCTTATTAGGTATAGGATGATGTCCCTAGGTACCCTGTGGTGAATGCTATCATCACTGCCGAGCAGTGTCCCTAGGCAGACTTCGCTTATGGCTTCTCGAGTCAAGAAGTTGTTATTCATGATCTTGTTCCTCTGCGGTTGGATATTCCTTCTCTTTTCTCCCAGCTTAGGTCCGTTATTCACAGTGAGTATGAACTCCTGCATGTTATTGTTTTCCTCGGCTCTCAGGAGTTGACATCTTTTGCTATATCGACTTCTGCTGTTGCGCCTGTCCTAGCTCTTGTAGCTCCTCCCAAGGCTCCTCCTACCACTCTCGGCCCCTTTGACAGAGGGGGCGGGTCAATCGAAATGTCAAAGGGTTAAGGCCGCTGCTAGAAGGCAACCTCATTTTACTATTCCCTCTTCTCCCTCTTCTTTAGGATCCCTTGAGGGGAGATCACCGGATCCGATGCCATTGAATGTGATACATTTTCCTAGCAGGGGTTCGTTTAGGATTTCTTTATCCACCTCTTCTGAGTACTCCTCTTCTCCTTCTTCTTCCTCAGAGGGTTCTACCATCTTGGGAGAGCTAATCAGCCTTCTTCCCCTTGCCTCAGGTTGACCTATGAAGGAGCTCTTACCTCTAAAGGGGACCTAGATGAGCTCCTAGGTAGAATAGTTCTCCTCCCTTCTTTTCTCCCTCTTGTCTTTGCTTCTTCTAATCCTGTCTCTGCCCCATCTTCTACGGCGGCAGTTTCCTCGTTTACTAGTTCTGTCGGGGTGGACGCGGGTTCTATCTCACCTACTGCGGCAGTGTCCCTGCTCCACTCCTTAGATGTTATCACTCTATTATCATTCGTTCTCTCTTCCCCAGCACCCTTCTGTCCCTTAGAATTGGCTCCGACTAAGGACATATCTCAGGAGGAGGTTGTAGGAGAAGAATCAGCAATCCAAAGGAGATTAGAGGTCCAGGAGAAACCGGCCCCGGTGGAGCCCTATGATGAAGTGGACGTATAGGCGCCTTGCCTTGAGACAACTATAGTTTCTCCTCTTATCACAAATCTTGCCAGTAAGCGCTTTTTATGACTTAAATGCATTTTTTGCCTCTTCCTTGTGTTCAGTTCCTGACTTCTTTTTTTTAGGCTTATTCTCCTCCAAACGGCTGGCTCGCTTGCTCAAGCATCTATTCACAAGTCCTAGTGCTAACTCTCCTGCCTAGCGCCTCCGAGGCCAGGCTTCAGGCTAGGGCAAGCTCGTTCCATCTCTCGGATCCGGCTCCAGCAGTGGTACTGCTGCCTCAACTAGTCAAAGTTTCTCTCAACCTTCCACTTTGGCCGGTGCAGCACCATGGACTCCGATACTGTCTCTGCTGGAGAATCCAACGGCAACACATACTTTTGTTACCAAGATGGCGTGCCCTAAGGATTGCACGTAGATGAATGAATGCACCCGGGATGACATTCTGATCTATTCTCCCTTTGACGTCGTACCACATGCAATTAGAAGGTAGGGGTTCGTCGATCGAATGGAGGGGATAATGTGCCAGATCACAACTGCTCAGGGGCAGCAAGAGGCCACTATAGCTAAGGTCTTTGCTGTGATGACAGACTTGGAGGAGGAGCAGATCTACCTTAATTAGCTAGAGGGGACTACCTCGGAGCTGAAGGCGAAAGAGGATGAGGTGCTGATAGACCGTGATGTTGCTGTCTGGGTGCAGGAGGAGGCTAAGGGCACCCTTAAAAGGGTAGAGGCAGAGCGCGACGCTACGGTGATCACACAGAGGAAGGCTGAGCATTCCTTCCTTAGGGTAGAGGCCGTTGCGGTGAATGCACAGTGAGAGAATGAGGAGTCTCTTTTAGAGGTGAAGGCCGAGTAGGATGCTATTGTGCTCACTCAAAGGGAGGCCGAACATTCTCTCCTAGAGGTCAGGGCTGAGAGGGATGCTGCTGTTGCAGCCGTTGGGGCCAAGTTGGAGCAGCTGGTGAGGGTGGAGGTAGAAGTTGCTGGACTGGAGGAGTCTCTGGAGTGGGAGGATAGAATTTTGAGGGAGCAGCATGCCGCGGAGATATCTCAGGTTCACCGGATGCATCTAAAGCAGCTTGTTAGAGAGCCGGAGTGCCAAGAGATGCTACTAGAGCAGATGGCAGACTATTTTAGGCGTGCCTTCACCTCCTGTAAGAGTAAAGTAGCTAAGAAATTCCCTAGGTTTGACTTAGAAGATGTACAACCAAACGAGAATGATATGTATATGTACACAATTTATAAAAAAAGATATATTTTCTATCTCTAATTATGTGTATGCAAACTTTGTAGAATGCTTGTGAATGTGATTGAGAAGAATTTTCTTACTTGTGCCTTCTAATAATTGCCTACGAAAAGAGGGGGGAATACTACTAGAAGGTCAAATCTTTATTTACAGAGTAGAGATGTTGTGGGCTTCTGCCTCTGGTCAAGTGTCTCCTAGCCGGGCTGAGGCAGGACCAGGAACTCCTCCTAATCATGCGTAGTATAACGAGATTAGGAACTCATCTCAGTCAGGCTAAAGTGGGATCAAAAACTCCTCCTGATCAGCCTAGGCAGGACCGGAAACTCCTTCTAGTCAGATATAATATAACGGGACCAAGAACTCCTCTCGGTCGAGTCTAGCGGGACTGAGAATTCCTCCCAATAGGGCTGAAGCAAAACCAGAAACTCCTTCTGGTTGAGCATAGTATAGCGGGACTAGGAACTCCTCTTAGTCAGGTTAAAGAAGGACCGATAACTCCTCCCGATCGGGCCAAAGCGAGACTAGGAACTTAGTCATGTAAGAAGAATCATATAAGATTTTTATTAATTTGCTTAACTGATTGTACATGAAAAGTAAAATTTAGAAGAAAATTTATTGACAGTATATTCTCAAGTGCTCTGTGTTTCATATTTTCGGGACATTCCTGCCATTTAGCCTCTATAGTCAGTAAGTGCCATTATCCAGGCCTTCAACTACCTTATAAGGTCCCTCTCAGAACCAAGCAAGCATTCCCTTGGTATGGATAGGGTGCTGAGAAGGCATCCATCAGCACCATGTCTTCTCCTTTGAAGCTCCTCACTTTTATCTTCCGATCATAGTATTGTTTTACCTGGGTTTGCTATAGGGCCATCTGGGCTTGGGAATTGATCCCCGCTTCTTCTAGTAGATCCAAGTTGGTTTTTAAAGCTGCAGTGTTGATCTCCCTATTGAAATTGGCGGTTCAGGCAGATGGATTCTTAGTTCTATTAGGATCACAACCTCAGATCCGTAAGTCAGCATGAATGGAGTCTCACCTGTCTACCTCTTCCGGATTGTCCTCAACGCCAGAGTACTTTTGGAAGCTCTTTGTACCAGCTATCTTTGTGTCACGTCTCACCTTCCGAGGCATGACTTATCAGTTTATACTATAATTCACCAGGATTTTGTCTACTTTTAGGGTGGGGTGCTCTGCCCAAAAGTTGGCAGAACCTAACCTGAATAAATGGGTTTTTCACCTGTATAATATTTATTAAATAAAATAAAGCAATGATATTAATTCTAAAATACACATGCGCATACTCCCATGGCCCAAGATTGGCCCGAATTATGATGGCAATATACCAAATTGGGTTTATATAATTCCAATGCAACATTACATATATCAATCTATAACATGCCATACATTCCATTCTATATCAATTGACATTTTTGAATTATAATTATACAAATCTGATTGAGATATAATTATACATCACTTTGAACTCTTGAATACAATTATACAGTCACATACAATTTTCAATTTCACATTTATATACTACTCATCCATTTTCTATAAAATATAATCATGATCATCGTCTTTGGGCTCTCTTTCTTGACTTGCCAACTAAAAATATAAATAAGAAGACGCGAGTCTGGGTAACTCAGTAAGCAGGCATGATTCAAAAATAATAATGAATCAAAATAGCATGTTCAAAACCAACACATAAATTTCAAATCTAAATAATCAAAATCTATACTCATAAAACCTGCATTTACATTATCAATTCAATCTCAAATGATTGCATTCATTCATGCCAATATACTTCATACATACATATCACTTTATTAATTTCTACAAATCATAATATCATTTCGATAAATCATTTGCACCATTCCTCAATAATCAAATAACTTTCCCATAAACAAAACACTAAGTATTCCAAACCAAATACATATCAAAAATAAAGAAATATGGGATATGTATTATCCCTAACTAAAACACAAATGCTCGGTTATACAAATGACATATTTCATATAGCCAAAAGAAAAAGAAGTTTACTTATATTAATATGGAATCATAGCATTGCACTAGAACAATTCTCTAAATTTTTTTTATTCCAAATCCAAGTTCAATTGGCCCTGCATATATCATATGTATTAAAAATTCAAGCTCATTTTGTTTCTTATTGAAGCAATTCATCAAATATATATAACATATATCGCTTAACTTAACATTTTCATTAATACATAACCTCTAACTTCCATTTCAGTTATACATAGTAACTTTACAACTCAATTAACATTGAATTCTCCATAATACTAAGTTAATTAAGTTCGTAATCCATTCCAATCATTGCATAATGTCATTATGTATGAAATCCCCAGTTCATTATTCACTTCGATTACTGTTTTCTTCATAGATCATAACATAATTCAATTTTCTCACATCTAAAGTATGTCACAAATACTAAAATTAACCAATTAATCATCTTCCCATTGATTCTCACATTAATCTATATCCAATTCTCCCCAAAAGTTATTGTTCATGGTTTGCTTCAAACCCTAACAGAGCAAACCCTAAATTCTCATGCCCAATTCATTCTAAATCAATATTATACATGGATTAATTATTTTTCTTATGGTTTTACACATGAATCTATACAAATTATTGCCTAAAAATCACTGATTATGAAATTTACAAAACCCTAACGAATAAAAATTCATAAATTTGGTTAATATAATTGGCTTACCATGGAATCTAGATGTATCTTCCATCCATGAATGAGTATCCATGACCAAAGTTGCCATTAGCCCCATCCACTTGCAAGAATTCGACGCTTCCTTCTTTTTCCACTGTTCAAAATCCTAAAACTCGGGTTTAGGGGCATGCATGTATGAGTCTCTACTTAAACAAAAGATTTTTCAAGCTCAAATGACATGAATTTGGGCTAAGCAAGAGGAGTTCCAAAGCTAGGGCAAGAAGAGGAAAAAAGGGGATGGAACAAATGAAAAACAGAATGAGGTTTCAAGCTTAAAAAGTTAAATTTTCTGGGTACTCCAACGCGTCATCGGGCCTGTGTCACGATATAGAAAACATATGTTGCAACACAAACTTTGTTGATTGCTCAGTGTCTCGACATGGAAAACTTGTGTTATGAAATTGACTCTCTATGTCGCGACATTGAGTTCCTATGTCGTGATATTAACCTGCGGTGTAACATTGCCTCTCTGTGTCATGACATTGAGTTCCTGTATCGCGACATTAACCTACTGCCCTAATACACCACTAGTAATTTGAGCATAACTTTTTCATATGATGTCCAAATGCCCTGATTTTTAGGGCATTAAAAAGATAACTTTGATGGATACAACTTTTTTGTTAACAAAGTTTTTCATATCATCTTCAAAATATGTCAAAAAGTCTAATAAATATGACACATAATATTCATCTTATTATTTTTCTGACATTTGGCACAACTTTGGTATATTAGTCATAACTTTCTCATACAATATCAGAATTACATGATTTTTATTCCATTTGATAAATAATATCATGATATACAACTTCTATGTTGAACACATTTTCTAATTAGTCCATTATCTACGTCAAAAATCAATTACCATAAACCCACTTCTCAAATTGAGCATTTTCATAATAGACACTTGTGCTCTTTTAGTTTTCTTCTAAAATTTCTACCTTTTCTTTCATTTATCATTCTTAGAATTTCAATTATTATATTTCCCATTAATTTAATGGATAATCATCCTTAAATACTTATTTAAGAATTTAACTCTCACTTCAAACTCAATTGATAACCCATTCATCATAGATGTTATTCAAAATCAAAATTTACACTTATAAGAATCACTAATGATCTTATTTCACAAACAATACTTCAGATATTGTAATAAGCACTTTCCACACATTTCATACATGAAATGAGACTTATTCATACCATTTACTACTTTATTTGAGGTCAATTATCAAAAATCACCTATTGAGTTATTTTTACTAACATTTTTCTGCTATAAATGACTCCATATGTCATTTTCATTTCAAATTGCATCCAATGCTTAATACAATATTCCACTCACATTACAATATATATATATATGTGTGTGTGTGTGTGTGTGTGTGATAACTATTATAGGTCATTCA
This sequence comes from Pouteria campechiana, assembly GCA_036873735.1. Lineage (NCBI taxonomy): Eukaryota > Viridiplantae > Streptophyta > Magnoliopsida > Ericales > Sapotaceae > Pouteria > Pouteria campechiana. The sequence goes on from JAYJMB010024399.1 coordinate 22,684, forward strand.
TATTGATCATAATTAGGTATTTTCCCAAATTCATTAATTTGGTTCTTTTTCTTCTCATTAACTTATATATAGCTTAAAATAGTGAATTTTATTAAATTCATCGAGTAAACTCCTCCTACAAGATTGCCTTGTTACTGCATCATCTGCTGCATTATCCCCTGCATCATTTGTTGAATCGCCTGTTGACTTGTTGGATCAGATTGGCCTAACAAATCCCTAGGTGACATGGTAACGTCATTTTAGTTAGATAAGGAAGGCATGTTAGTGATTGCAGTAGTGAGAGAAGAAGCGTTTGTGTGGTCTTGAATATCATCAGACATTTTTGGGCTTAACTAAAAAATGTTCCTATAGATAGCATTAATGTTTGGGTTATTTCCAACCGTAAGGCTGAGTTGGCTTTTGAGAAGATCCTGTCTCAAATTTTGCAATACTAGAACAAGAAGGTCAAAGGACGGTGAAAGTGTTCCCGACATAAATACTTCGATGCTCAAGTCACTAAGGAATTATTAGAGATGATGAGATGATAGCGAAAGCTTGTGTTTTGAGGCACATAACTGAATATATTTATAGTGGAGCGTGGGTGTGTATGTAGCCTGTACGCAAGTAGCATGAGAATCTCTGTTCATAAAAGGATCCTGAAAGGATACGTATCTAAGTCCCGGTCTCATGGGACTGTAGATTTATTGAGAAAAGGTATTCCGTTGGGATCGGGATCTGACGTGGCGTGGTGCCAACTAAATATTCGAATATCTATCTTAGTATTCTCGAACAACGTGAAAATGGGTGAACATGCAAAGGCCAATGATTAATTTTGCAACCCATAATTTCAATTTCTCCAACCTCACTTAACCCCTAGGTACCTAACCCCTAGGTTTGGAACGTAACCCAATTTGCACTCCTAGCAAATAAAATAGGTAATAGCTCCCCAGCTAGCTAGAATGGCAAATAATTATCCTGTAGGAGTAGCGCCTCTCAATTTCATGGGAGTTGCAGTGGCCGCTGATGGAAATCAGTGTGGGAGGTGGCATCTTGATTTTTTATTTTTATTGGACTTTCAACCTTTTAAATTATGCCCATAAATACTGCATAATTTCTAAAATACTTGGACTATGTGATACAAGTTTATGCATCTAAGCCACTACCAAAATCCTCGATTATTATAAATCTACCCATTCATAAAATATTTTGGCTCCTAATTTTCTTTGATATAACCAAATAGTTTTTGAATTGTCCATTTGTATATTTTTTAAAATAGTTTTCCAGACAAATTACTAGAGTAAAATTACTTAAATCACACTTTGAGTCAATAATCAAGTGGATATATAACTAAATAGAACGAACCACCAATTTTTTGATTTTACTGCTTGTAAGGGCAATTCTTGCTTCTACTTTTTATTTCAATATTTCCACTTTAGCTCGTCAAACACATAATTTTGAGCCATCTATTTCAATTACATCAAATAATTTCTGCAGTTTAATTTCAATTGCTCATCAACTTAATAGCTCATCAACAATCAACTAATAGCCTCGAGCCAACAAACAAGCAATACATTCACCATCCAAATTAATTCGTCACCATATAGACCTTTTTCATAAAAGCTATCCTAAGGACAGCTTATTTTAAGTAGATAAGCCAGCTTAGAAAATAACCCAACTCAAACAAGCTGAGACTATCACTTTTGCTGGAGATTATAATTGAAAAATATGGTGAAAGAGTGAAGAACAAAAATAAAAATAAAAATAAAAAGTCCAGCAAAAAAGAAAAATTGATATATTATGATATAATATGATATAGAATAATAAATAAAAATAAGATAAAAAGAAAAATATAAGAAAAAGAAATAATAACTGAAAATATAAACGTTAATAACATATATGTATTAAAATAGTTAAATATCACATTAATTAAAGCAAGTAAAAAGATCCAAAAATAAATTTTTATCAATTACCATGTTAACAGACGCACCGTAGCCATTCTAACACTTATGCTTTCCATGTAGCCCTAGCCCGTCCATCTTAAACGAGTTTTGTGCCGTCCAACTAAGATGTCCATTAAGAAATAAGATGGATCCGATCAACGGTCTGGATCTTCTTAGAAGTACAACGTCAGATCCAAATGAAAACGGTAATGACGGGAAAATGTCTATGCATCGAGGCGCATTGATAGAACGATCTCTCTCGGTAAGGCTACAGCAAGCAGCGTAGCACGTCTCTCCCTACTCGTATAAAATGTCAGCAGCTCATTAGTTCAAATCTACTGCCTCTGCATTTCTCTGAAATCCGTTTTCCATGGCGTATCGCAGAAAGCAGGGAGCCCCTAGGGTTTCTACCGTAGCCGACGCTTTCCAATCTCCTCCTCCCAGTCTTCCTCCAGACGACGCGCCGTCCTCTCTCGCGGCGCAGGCGATCCTAGCCTCCTCCGCTCACCGTGATTCCTCTCTCTCCACTGCTTATGACGAATCCGCTTACAGAGAATCCTCTAATCGCCAGAGATATTCTCAGTCCCGGCAGCAGGTGTGTAGTTTTCTTTCTTTTTTGTACAGATCAGTGTCGTCTTCTTTTAAACCCTTGAGACTAGGGTTCTGCGAGGGATTTGTTCCGGAAGGGTTGATTATTCCGGAAATGGTTAGTAAATTCGCTTCTTTTTGGAGAAGCGGAGACCTTAGGGTTTCTTTTCGTTTCTTATTCATGTTCGCTCTTTGATGTTTCGGAAATTAGGTGCTTTAGAGTGGACAATTATGATTCAGATGACTTCAAAGATGCGTTTGGTAAATAGATGATCGGGTGTTTTCTAGAGTGAATTTGCTTGGTTTTTCTTTCCTGACTTGTGAATATGAGATGCGGACAGTGTTTGCTGGATCAGTGTTTATCCAGTGAATCTGGGTGGGATTGGCTGGTGCAGTGTGAAATGTGTGACAAAATGGTTGGAATTGGCTGACAAATGCTTTTATCAATCCAAGGAATACTTGAGAATCTAAAGGTTTTAAAGTCAACTAATAAAAATGGTGTTTATGGAATTCAGTTAATGACCATATGGCTATAAATGAGTTATTTTATTTTATTTCTATTTTTAAATTTAAGATCGTGATTAAGAAGTGCAAAAAGAGACTGTGAAGGATCAAAGTCTTGCCTATAAAATCTAGTTGGACAGAACAAATGGGGATATGCCTTTGGAAATGTGCTGTTTTTTACCGATCAAATTGAAGGGAAGTTATAGAGGATATAAGAGTAATCCTCTATCGAGCAGTTCGAGTACAGTATATTCATAAGATTAGTAATGAGCATAGCTGAGATTATATGGATGTTTATATGATTGAACATGAGGATAATGAAGTTCAGAATTATAATTAAATGCGTTTGGGCCGAGTTTAGGAGCATCAAACAAGCAGCAAGGTGAGGAGTTGATCTCAATGCTTTCTCCATATGCAATAGAGGCCAAGAACTGCCTCAGGTGGACATAGAATATTGCTTCTACTTGAAGGCTTTTAATAGAAAAATGGGACGTCTCTTGAATTCATGAGAGGAGGAGGTTAAAAAATACTTGAGAGAACAGTGTTTAAATATGGAAGTGGATGGGGTTGTGTGGAATGGTGTGATAAGATTCATTTAGCTGATCTGATTTAGTTGGGAATAACAAGTATGATGACAAAGTAAGGTTTCCAGGTGTTTCTTAAAATTCTTAATTTCTACTTAAAATGGATGCTAAATAAAGGCCCAATGCATGGACAATATTCATAATTTGATTCTAAGAGTTAGCAATGTACATGTCTTGCAACTTCTTTAACAAGTTCTTTAAAAAAGAAAGTGTAGTGAATTCCTTCTGGAGATTGTGGCCACATTTTAATAATGAGAATCTTTATTCTATGTAATGCGTCCCAGAAGCCTGATATAGTGCGAATCTTTATTCTACATAATGCATCCCATAAGCCTAATGCAACGAGAATATTTGCCAATGTCCTAAGATAATGGGATAATTTTTTAATTATATCATTATGATGCCTAGTCCTTTGAAGTTGTCTTGAGGAATTCTATGCAGAATATATGCATGCCAGCAATCTATCCTTCCTGATTTCAGTAATGTTACATAAAACATATTTTATTTTCTTCTTTGTTTTCTTTCTCTTTAGATGTGGTGTTCATGTATATCATATTTTTTTATGGTTTTGATTCCAATTTAGGCGAAGGGTTACTATATGCATTTGTTTTTCTTTGCTTTTGAGTTGACATTCTGAATGTCATGGTGATTCTGCGGAGAGATCATTGGGATTTAATGCCAAAAATTTTGGTAATTGTTTTCTGTCAATTCTATTTTATCATCCCCTGTTGTGTGTTTTGTGCTGAATGCAGTTCTGATGACTCTACTTACAGGACTCTCCATCTTATGAATACACATCAATGAAAAGTTTGAATGAATCCAAATATGGATTTTGGAGTGTTCTGGCTAGAAAAGCTAAATCAATTATTGATGATGACAATACGCCTCCACAAAATGAAATGCCCCGCAGAAGTAAGCCTCCACCGCTTGACACATCATCAGGTGGCCAGGTATGAATTACATGACTTTAATTACATCATATTTTATCTCAACTTCAGTATCTTTTTTGCTCTATTATGATTATGATGTATGTCTTTTACAATTTTTTGAATATTATGTTAAACTTGATTCATCTTTAGCTGTGATTGCTAAGAGATATGCAAAAAGCTAAAATCTTGGTCTGATTTGATCAAGGTTTGATGGTCAGATCAACTTGATGGATTAGAAAAGATTGCATGAAAAAATAAAGGGTGAATTTAATGGAGTTATTGTGGTACTCGAAGAACTGTACATAAAGGTACAGATTTTTAATTCCTGTAATGCTCAGTAAAGCTCGGATTAATTCTGGCTCAACCTACAACCAGGATTACTGATAAAGTTTTCAAATGTGATGATGGTTTGCAAGACTCAGGATGCTTTTGTCCAATGTACTCTGTTCTTTATCAAGCAATAGTATTTGATTTTATTTTGTTCTATTCCCTTTTTGATCCATTATTGCATTTTCAGGAGTCATATGAGTCACCTGAGGGGCATCGGAAGATAGAGAGTCCGACAATTCAGAAGGGTCTTAATGCTATAACTTCTTCTCTTAATTACATTGGAAATGCTTTGGAGGTAATCCTCTTGTTTCATGACTCCACTGTAACTCAATGAATTTAAACTGTGATTTTATTTTTGAAAATACTTAATCTCTATTTTAGTCATAATATTTGTGCGTCATTGAGCCTTATACCAACTATTGTTGGCAACGTGGATCATACTACACCATTCAGCTCTATCATGGCCAATTTATCTATTCAAACATGGATCTTCAAGTTCTTGTTGATAGACTTTCTCCATGCACACTTGCTCATCATTGAACTATTATATTATGCATGCA
>JAYJMB010024399.1:28197-39522 GCA_036873735.1 Pouteria campechiana
ATGCATGCACACACATGTTTCTGTTGACTAAGTTGCAGTCTTTTGAAATAAGGAACATTAGTCGAGCATTTTGTTTCACTTGTCCTGTTATCACCTAATCACCTGTTTAAAAAATCTTGAAATTGTGTGAGACATTTGTAGAGAAAGATTACTTGATAATGGCTCCCTGTTCATCAAAACTTGATATTTCAGATGCATGTGCTTGACTGGCAAAGGAGACACATTCAGTCACAACTATTAGCAAGATCATGTATTTGGCCCTTTTTCAATTCTTACTAGTGTTTAGGTTGCATATGCAACTCATTCGAACAGGGGTAGGGAAATTTGGAACTACGATGGGCCTAGTGTTGCATATATATGATGTTGTTGTATGTAAGAGGGTATTTGGCAACGATTGAAGCGGTTAAGTAACCAATCCAGTTTAAATAGTATGAAGTTGTTAGAAATGATGTATAATACTTGAATAATAATAAAAAGCATTTATTGAGAATCAAACCGTTGATATTGATCTAGCTGAATATCCCTTTCACTGCTGAACCCTCAATTTTACATTTTGTTGCATTGATATTTAATAATATAAAATTCGAAAATATGTAAACTGGAAATCTACCATATTGCTTTGGGTAGGTTTCTGGTCCTTGTTGGAGTTGGACTGGTTTAAGCAGCCTGCCTGGTCTGGTTTTCAAAACATTGATATTTGGTTGCATTGAATATAGTGATAATATAAAATCACAAAAAAATCATGGTTTTAGAATATTTGGCTGTGTTTAGTTGCAATAATATCATGATAAACATCAATATCACCATGCTTCTAAAAATGACTTTGTACTGTTTTGCTAATTATCTCAATAGTTTGCAATGCTTCTCTATCCTTCCCTCTCATGAATGTGAGCCAATATTTCAATATCTTCTTAGTATAACCAGATAGTGTGTTAGAAATATGCATCACAGTATTTAAATATGCTAAAAGTCATATTTTTTCATTGCAACCAAATGCACCTGAAGCCAGGTTTTTCTCAATCGATTGATGTAACAAGTGGAAAGCAGGCTTATTGGAATCTCCATGGTTCGAAAGAAGATTGATTGGATTGCTTGACATATGATGGGTAGATAATTCAACTGAGATCATTCATGTTTTAATATGAGTTTTTGAGGGCCAACCTCAAATGGAAAGGAACCTTGATGATGGCTATGATAATATAGTTGGGTTCCTTTTAACAGATCCACAATATCACCATCAACTTCATTGCAGGTTTCAGCAAGAAGTTTGCTGTATTCTTCCTTGGCAGCATGTTTGATTTCATAAAATTGTTTAAAGCAATTAATTTATGTGAAAACTACAGGCCCTAAATTCAAAGGTCAGCGAAGTAAGCTCACTTGTAGAGAATCTTCCTCCCATAGTTGGTTTTAATCCTCACTGGTCCTGGCGCAACTGGATCAATACTAAATAAATATCCACATACCACTTTGCAGCAAATTCTGTGCTGCAAGATATGAGGAAAATAAAGACTCTGCAAAGCATGATAGCCTTTTGCACTGCCCTGTTGTTATCCTTTGAGCCTTTCAAAATAGATGAAAAAGAGATTCAACTCCTACTAATATTGAAAGTTAATATGCACATAAACTTAATCCTTTGCAGACTTGCGTTCATGTATGATCATTCACATGCATTGGGATGGGCATTGTTGCATCACTTGCCTTCTTTGCCATTTTTGGGGATACAAGGTACCATAGAACAAAGTTGATGCAGGCAGCAACACACCCTCAGCAAATTTGCTGAAAATTAATAGCGCAGTTGATGTTTAATCATGTACAGATTTTTTCACAGGCCTCATCTTTGTGGAAGTTTTTATTAAAAGTTCCAATCAAGACAATGATCAGGAATTTATAGATTCAACTTAATCATTCAATGAATGAAACTTAGAATCGAGCATCCTATTATCTGGAAGAAGCTTCACACCATTTTGCTCTCCCCACATTGATATCGTTTAATTATTTTCATCAGGGGGGTATAACAATTGTGGAGAACAAGACAGCGGACATCATATCGGAAACTCGCAAGCGGCAATACAGGAGGAAAGGAACCGGATCTAATGCAGAAAGTCAAGACGCTGATATTTCTAATTCACAGCAGCAGCCAAATATGCAAATAGACAAAGAAATGCAACTGAAGGCTTCTCGTGACGTAAGGTGGCAAATGTGTATCACCAGATTTTTCACATGCTGGCTGGATTTTGTCTTGGCAAATTAATTGAATCCACTGAAACCAATGCTTAAAACTATGGCACATGTGCTTGTCCAAACTAGTCTGTTTTGGCTGGGCACTGATTGCCAAAAGATCGACTATTTGAAGGCTTTTGGAAAGGATTGGCCAAGCCAAGCAATGCGGCCAGTTCAATTGAGGACTTTTCACTTGTTGCCTCTGCAGGTTTTTTCCCTTTACTGCATCCAAGTCTAAAAGATAGAAGTGTTGGTTTTTGGTTTCCTCTCAATTGTTTTTCTATTTAGTTTGGTTGAGGAGTGTGGTTATTACTGTGAGAACCTCTGTCTGCCATTCCTTTAAAAAAAGAAATTCTTGTGTTGAAGTCTGAAGGGATTGGCCTTTTCTCCTTTCTCCTCCTCCTCCTCTCTCTTTCTCTCTTTTTCTCACTCACTTAAATAGACACACAATCCAACAAAGAACTGCATTAACTCAGGCCATTGAACAAGAATACTTTGATCTTCAAAATGAAGTCCCTTAACAAATTCCTTTGAAATTTCAAGATAATGGCTTTATCTTTTAACAGAGTTTCATGACTTGCTGGAGTTTCAAAGACAATTCGAAATTAGTTTGGAGCTTTAAGCAATAAATACAGCCCCAGTAAGTTTTGAAACACAATGGAAAACTGAGAAATATTCTTATTACCCACTTAATCGGACTTGGAGATTTAAGATAGGGCCAAAGTTAATGAAACCCTATGTTCAAAATTTTTGAGAGATAAATTTTGACTCTTTCCTTGGCTGAATGACTGAAGAAGAGTGTACAATCAATGCTAAGGTATTCTGCTGGTTTTGAAAACCAGACAAAATGTCAACAGTGCTCAGAAAATCTCATGCAACTTCGATCATCTTTTTGTTTTCTTGATCAACTTAGTCGATCCCTGTGTGAGCTAGACAAATATCTTTCATAAATTGTGGGTGGATTTGGAGTTAGTTTGAAATTCAGTCTTTGCTAAAAGCCTTATCCTGTTTTTCAGTCTCAGAGGCATTTCTGTAATTTTTATTTTACGCATGATAGCCATCTGGAGCTTTTACCTGCATCAACATCATTGTCGAAAAGCATGACTATTGCCATTTATTTGCTTTAGGTTGCAATGGCAATGGCTGCCAAGGCCAAGCTTCTTTTAAGAGAGCTGAAAACTGTCAAAGCAGACCTGGCTTTTGCAAAGGAGCGGTGTGCTCAGCTGGAGGAGGAAAATAGAATCCTGAGGGAGAGCTATGAAAGGGGAGATAATCCAGAGGATGATGATCTGGTATATCTGCTTGTTCTATTCAGTAAAACAATTTTTAGTGTGTTACACAGTGAAGGCACACGCATGCCCCTTCTCTTTACTTTGTTAATTATTTTAAGATAGTCTGGGCATGCACATGGTAATTTGGAAGAGGGTCAATCATTATGTTGCACTAAAAGTGGCTACATTATTGCGTTCAAATTATGTTATTTTTAATTAAATTGTGTGCCAGTGAAAAGAAAAAAGAACATAGCCAAGAAGAAAAACTGCAAGGGGCACACTTGCAAAAAATTGAGCATGAAAGATGCTGTCTTAATAGGTTATGTAATGGGTGTACATCACATCCCAGTATCTGTTGGGCTAGACTGATCAAAGAATATTTCCTGTTTACTTAATTAGTGGTCCAACTGATGGTCTGTTCAGTTTGTTTTTCTGTAATTTGCATTGAAAAGCAATTCCTAATGTCACATATCTACTTGGTGGCAATGATTCTGTCATTCCTCAGAAAGCAGAATATTCCTGAGAAGGCTTAATTTCGTCAATGAGAGAGCTCTGAACTTGGCTTCCTTATCCCAGAAGGACATGGTTGTCAAATCCCAGCTAAAATGTAATGATTAGACACTGAAAACCAAACTGGACGGGTATTTCAACCAGTTTGACAAGGAATCAGACCCCGACCATTTTGGATGATTAAAAACTGGTTTTTAAATTGATGTTATCTTTCTGTAATGGACATACTGAATGGTTGTTCAAGAACCCTCTTTAGCTCAGTGGTTACTGCTGCGATCAATGGTTTGATTAGTCATATGACTGATTATTTATTTATAGATCTTTTAAATATTTAAACAGTTTACAGGCCAGTTGAAATGGTTCAAAACTGAAATGGTGCTTGACCGGTTTTGACTGCTGGGTTGATCTTGAAAACATTGGTAACATTGGTAAATTTAATCTAGTAGGCTGAGAATCATCTTCATGAACATGTGAACTGTCTTCAAGATCATTCCTTGTCTCCCTCAAAAATTTCTTCTGCATCAGCTGTGGCTTCTGCAATATTCTAGACATACCGAATGGAGAGACAGAACAGGAAATGTATTGGAACATTTCTGAATCTGTTGCTTTGCAAATGGTCCACCATTTCAAGTGGAACATGGAAAATTCCAGATATTTGGGACAAGGCTATGATGTCAATGACAATGATATTGACTGAAAGTTGAAGATCATTCTTTGAAAATTGCATACTAAACATTTCAAACAACTTTATGCTTTTTCTGATGATTTTCAACTGTCCATTTGGTAATCATAGAACTGCTTGTTAGTGTCTTGTCAGGCTAGGATCTTCCGTTGATGAAATTTATGATTTGGATTAGTTTGAACTGGTCTGTGCACACCCATACTTAACGTGCAAAAAGTGGGGCTGAAATGGATAGTTGTGATACGTTTTTCAAATTGCATGTTCTCACTGCCCCCAGTATTTTGGTTCTATTCTTTTCCTTTTGTTTATGTACTATATTGGGATTGTCTAAAGTGAATGACTCTGATTTCCCTTTTGCAAAACGCATGGGATACTGACATATTTTAACAATTTATGCACCTGAAGATTCGGCTTCAGCTAGAGACACTGTTAGCAGAGAAGGCTCGTCTAGCACATGAGAACTCGGTCTATGCACGGGAGAACCGCTTCCTCCGGGAGATTGTCGAGTATCACCAGCTTACGATGCAAGATGTTGTGTACTTGGACGAAGGCATTGAAGAGGTCAAAGAAGTCTCCCCAATAATGCCACCTCTCTCCATGCCTCCACCCTCTCCATCAGCCACAACGCCTAGAGGCTCTGGACTGGCTACAGCAGTCCTGGATTCCCGACCTGTGCCAACACCTCCACCAGGGACATAGGTAAATCTAATGTTCCAAACCCTGGCGGATAGAGAAAACAAACAGCAATGTCCTCTACTTGAATCAAGTCCTTTTTCCTGTCTTTCCTGTTTGATTCGTGCCTGTAACAATTTTTTTTTTTGAAAATCATCTTTGCTGTCTTGTTTCGGTTCCTTTTTATTGGTAATATGTAGCTTTTTACGTGTCCTTTATTGCAAAGTAAGCAGGTTGTTATTTGTCTATTGAAGAAAATAAGAAAGGGAAAAAAAGAAAATACCATGAGCAGATTGCCTTGGGGTCATCATTGAGTAAAGGGAGGAATTAGGGCCTGCTTGGCCCTGTGTTTGTACAGTAAGAACGTGCTTTTATTTTATTCTAAGAGTGTTTGGCCCAATAATACAAGCTGCTTAATGGCAGGCAGAAACCCAAAATTGCGTTTTGGCGGAACCCAAAATTGTAGCTTTTTGGGCCGCAATAAGTCACCGCTATGCGATAAAAACAAAATAAAAAGACAGAGCACCGACTAGCTTATGTTAGAACTTTTGAAAATTTAACTGTCAAAATTCTCAAATTTCACCTGACTCACGTTAATCAAGCATTGAAAACAACCTTTCAATCTTACTTATACTCTATCGGTTCAGAGCCCATTTTTTTAAATTCTGTACCTATTTTCAGGAAAGATGGGCTCTGAACTGATAAAGTGCAAGTAAGATTACTTTTGCAAGACATGCAATAAATTGCTCTAAAACTTATTTACGACCAATAAAGTTAATTAGGAATACAATATATCGAATGAATAAGTTTTAGGATTACTTTGAATTCAATTGTGTATATCTATCTGATAGAGAGATATTAGAGGAAATTATATTTTTATATAAAAAATTTATTTATTTTAATGCATTGTATTCTTACTTTGTATAATAAGTAGCTTTGATCTTATTCATATTTATAATGCTGAATAATAATTAAATAAATATTAATATAAAAATAAAATTATTATAAGTAATAAATATTATATTAAAAAAAGTTAAAAAAGGATTTTCTATCTCTTTTATATTTCCAGACTTTTAACACCTATTTTTGAAAAAACAAACACAATCATGATGAAAACTTGATAATTTATTTTAATACGAAGTTATTTAATTTATTAGATAAATAAAAATTACCTTTTATTATCAGACAGTTTGAATTGAAAAATATTTCAATCCTTTTGGTAATTTTAGGCCAAAACATAAAAATAACATTGAAAGATCTTTTATGATAACAAAACTAGACACTAAACAGCTTATATTACAGTACTTTTCATAAAAGCTTTACTTTTAAACATGCTTTTCTATATATTATGGCCTCATCTAGTGGTAACTATTTATTTCTAATAATTTAATTTTTTATGATTTATCTTTTTTTTTTGGAAAGTTTATCTGTTTTATTTTATATTTATTTTAAATCTAACATCATGTCCTGTAATGCCATTTTTTTCTCCTTTTCCCCTCATTCCCAAGTTCCTTTCCTTTTTAACTTATGACCATTTCCTTTCCTTTTATAGTCACGATGCATCGCGGATCTGGACGTGGACAAAAGCCAAAAGATTTTAAGCTCTGCTAGCAGCAATCGAATTGCATCTAACGTACAATCTATCAGATTAGTTCCTGTCGGAGGCAGGCCATCTAAACGAATGTTCAGACTAGTGCAGGATGTCATTCTATCATCGAATCTGTACAGCAAATTTTGTGCAGCTACCTTAAGTTTGCTATTATAAATTATTTAAGGAAATTTGGATGGCCAAAGGCAGTAATTAATAGGCTTATTTGGTCATTGTTTTTGGAGAGTTTGGATAATTTATCCTCATGAAATATTTAAAAACCAATTGATTAAGCAATGACATAGATTTATTGATGATAATTATTAATAATACTATGTTATATTTTTTGAATAATTTATTGACACCATTGACATGCGTCAATTCAAATCCCCAACTCTAAATATTTTAGGCGTCGTTCCAAAAGCTTTAGCACCCTGTATGCAATTTGAAGGAACGTTCATCTATAGCTTATGATCTTAAAATAAATCGATATCTTACAACTATATAGATAATCTATGTTAAAGATAACTTATTTCGACAATTTATCTAACTTAACAATTGAAATAACTGAAAGAAGCGAAAATTTGTTGATAGAATTGACGGTTTATATACAGAGAAAGACCCACTTGATTAAAGGTCAGTACAGATAGACATTCGACATGCTCAATTTTATTGCATATAGAAAATATGAGATTTGCTAAAATATTTTTCTAAATGCGCATTTTTTATATTAATTACCATTAATCTTAAATTATTATTATTCATTTTTATTTCTCTATTTTAGCAATAAAATTAGAAAATACAGGCAGTAGTTATCAATAATTAGTCCAATTTTACCCCTTTCAAACATAGTGATATATTTATCAGCGAACAATAACTAAAATTCAAGGGGTGCTACAGCCATCGATAATGCTCAGCCCAACCACACTTGTAATGCTCAGTTTTTTTGGGTTGTATCAATATGAATTAATGGATGATTAATCGAAGTGGCATTGCAACCTTGAAAATCCTGGCCGAGCATAGAGACAGCCCACCAGAAAATTCAAGATTCAAAATATTTCTGATCTTTTTTCTTGAAATTGTTTAGTAGTTTGTATTTGAAATTTCCCAATCATTTTCAGTCTTTATCATACCCATACCTGCACCTTATCTAACCTAAGTGAAAACTGTTATTCAATTATCCAAATGCGGCGTGAAGGAGCATAAAGAATCCAACTCTTCCCACACGATAAAAGCTGGATTACCCTCCAAATGAAAAGCTGCTCAACCAAAGCATCCTATGCTCCTCACGCATCCTTTCATTTCAGTATCTCTCCTGCTTATCCTTTTTGGATGAATCATCATGCGACACCGGACGATCGTGCAATGATCTTCAGCTCTCATCTCGATCCAACAAAATATTGAATGATATAAAGTTGGATGATTTCCCAACCTTGGATGTTTGACCACTGATAGTCGGTTGTGATTTCGTCATGAAAAATGGCTAATAATTTCCTTATAAAACTCTAATTTATGCAATGATCTTACTTGTTAGTTCTCTTTTTCCCTTATTTATTGAAGTTTTCTAAGATGGACGGCTTGGATTCATGTAAATCTTTGCGGAATCTAAGATACACAAGTGCATGTGTATAAAAACCATCTTGCAACCTTGGAGTAGTGTCTGGCCTGGGGATCCGGAAGTCGCCGACTGTGGAGTCCACCGATGGAATTTGCGCCAGCGCAGTCTTTGCCAACCAATCGCAGGGGATGATGCGCTGCTACGTGGCATCCAAATGGCTTCAGATGTGGCCCACTCGTTGTACGGAGGTTTGCTAAGCTAAACACGCCTGCGCGGCTCTTCCGTGCACCAGATCCAAACCATCGATGCAGATGGGTGCAGCTATCCTCCTGCAACGCATACCAAATGTGTGAAAATTACAGATTAAGAACAAAAAATTACGCCATTCCCTTTGATCCGTATGTTTTCTCCCCATGCTATGGGCCAAAAAGATGGGAAAATGCTCTGCTTTCTTACCGAAGGTTTTAAATGGATGAATCAGCAGTTGGAGGGATTGTATTAAATGGTCGTGCCGTTTTAGATGCTGAGCGAGTACAGCGATTGTGGGCGACTCGCGCCTCATCTCCGGAAACTAATCAATGGAAGAGGTGGACGTGGGCGCCATCATCACGTTTTAACTTCTAAGCACGGATGGAGATCTTCCGGTAGCCCCCCTTCCTCTGTACTTATTAGGCTGAATATCTACCGTGCATCTCATCCTTCCCCAGCAGCACCAGACCCTTATGGGCCCCCAGATCCACGTGGCTAGCTGACCCATCCAAGCCCTAACCTGTCGGGGCGGCTTACGTTGTTTGTAGGACTGAGAATCGCCACAAAGCATTTTATCCTTTGACACTGATCAGACGGTTGAAATAGCTAATTCATTGCATGGCCATGTGATTCTACTTTTGTTTCTCACCGTCCATTGACAAAGCTATCTAATGCGTGGATTGGATTCTCCGTCTGCGGTTTCTTACATGATCAGAGCGCTTGATGGACGGGAGCTGATGATGGACTGTCTGCGTCTAGCATCCCGCTTTCCACCTTTCACATATGAGTCGTCCGAACCCTGTCCAGCCTGTAAAAGAGGGACACTCCTTTTGGTAGGCTTAAGGAGCACGATGGTTGGGTAATCGCCTTTCATGTGCATGTATGTGCTTCGTCTATTTTAAAAATACAAGCCTTTCATTATGTGATCCTTACCATAAGAAATACTAACAGTGAATACGGTTACTTTCTAGTGAGTATGAGAGCCTTATCTACCTATGTAAGATGCGGGATTCCATAATCGAAATGTGCCAGCAAATGCGTGCATGGAGCATGCATAGACTGTTTGGACACTTGCACACGATAAACGTAGAGAAACTCTGGTACTCTGTCTCATGTGACAGGCGACACTCGAGCGGCCCAGACGTTGCACTCACTAGCCGCCACAAATTAAATAATGGCTCTAGTCTAGCGCGTCAAGAACGGCGTAGATTTTGAATGACCTAATGTCATTAGTTGAATGATAAATGAGTGGTCGGAAGCGAAAAGTCTCCAAATATCCTATTTACACAGGCATCTATAACTAAAATGACACTATTGTCAATTATCAAGCCGAGTGGATCACCAAATATCCAGTGCCCATGTATTGATCTTCATAGGCTGCCGGAGTACCGGGTAACTCCCCACCCTAGGAAAATGGGGTGCGCCATGCGCACGGCTAGTACTTTAGTCCCCGCATGTGGAGCTTGTTTTTACAAGTGCACAATCATGAGCTGGCATTTCTGTCCATCGAATGAAAGGAGAAAAAAAAAAAGCTTCCAATTTTTAGTTGGTTGGTTGTACGGAAAATTCCCTTACCTGTCCAATCTTCTCCAGAAATGCCGCATTCGTCCCCTTTTCATCTCAGGGCTAACCGCGCAGTATCTTACTAACATGGATCTCCGGTCTTATGCCGGCTACACGTGGACTGATCGGGACCGTTGATAACACGTTACCGCGAAAATGACCTTTAATCCATTGAGCCGGAGATCTAAGCCTCTCACGCGATGTGCGATTCCAGGGCCACTGATCGGGCGGTTGAGAGAGCCCCCCGGGTCAGCAGTCTCTGTCGCCACGTGCTTGCGTGGGAGAAGCTGCGGTATGCTTGGCGCTTTCCTCCCGACTAAATTCTCATTAGAAACGAAGCATTCTCTGAACCGTTCTACAAGTGGGTCCTACATGGTGAGGGTTCCGGAAAATCGCACCGACGGAAGGGCACATTTTTTGGATTGGAGATGTGACGGACGGCTATGAATGCGAGATGATTTGGTCATTCCCAAGAGCAACATCTTCTTCACGCAATGCAGGGATTTTCATTTCCCATTTCCCATATCCCGTACTACAGGGTGGGTTGGAAAAATCCCAGCGGAACGACTGACCTCTCAATTCATCTAGAAGTAGATGGCTGTAATTCATCAGCCCCACACGCCTAATCTAGAAGTCAGCAGAACTAACTTTTGTGCATGTAAAGAAAGAAATTATACTGTGGATGCAATTAAATGAAAGAAAATAAAAGAAACACTGTAATACGATAAATGAAGTGTGGATATGCTTTGTAAATTAAAAAGATGATAATTGAAAATATAGATAATACTAATAAAATAAATTAATATGGTGAAAGTATTAGTTCAATTTAAAGAAGATGAGAAAAAGAATAAAAATGAATTTTTTGAGTTGATATCGCCTACAGTTTTATAACTGTTATGATTCACGTCCACCTTATTCGTCATTTTAAATTCCAAAAAAAAAATATTATTAACTACCTCCTTATCATGTTGAGTAGATAAATATTATACGTTGGAGAGGGTAATTTGAACTT
>JAYJMB010024410.1:0-34335 GCA_036873735.1 Pouteria campechiana
TCAAACTAATCCTCATTCTGATCTAGAGTTAACCTGACGACATCTTTACACCTACTTCATTAATTGCCCCTTGAGAATTTTCATGGCCTTCCACGTTGCCATTTAATTGCTTTCAAATTTTTGTAGCGTTCCACAAGGGAATCTAAATCACGCTAGCTCTTAACCCTATATTTGTAAAAATTTTAATTCCATTCTAATCCCAATCCACTTTTTAAAAGTTGGATCCAACCCTAAGAAAATCCAGTTGAATTTAGATTGAAAAATGAAGTTATAAAAATTGAGCAGATAATTGTAATTATCATAAATTTTTATTTTTAATTAATTTTAAACATTTTATTTTAACTATAGTATAAAATTTTAAAATTTATTTGCAATACTAAAATGCAAGAAAATATGAGAAGCTGCACGTAGGGAATGGGTGAGCAAGCTGAGGCCATTGGTTGGTTTAGGTAATTCAATAATATTTAAAATGAGTGATTTTGCCGACTCCTCAGCCTAACTCAACCCAATTCAACCACATTACACATCAGGTTGGGTTGTACTTAATTTTTTTCATATCTCCAACCCAACCCCAACCCATTTTTAGGTTAGAGTATAAGTTTGGGTTGAACTAAACGCAATCAACACCCTACCCCACATTGTCATTTACTTGCTTTATGAGTTAGTTTGGATAGAGTGTAATATGAAGAAAATGTAACAGAAAAAAATGTGTAATATGAAAGTCTAGCAGGTGATGATGTTTTTTTTTTTTTTAAAAAAAGGTAAAATAGATAATGTAGCAAGAATGTAAAAAAAAAAAAAGAAAAGAAAGAAAGCTGTTGTAATAAAAAAGTATAGTAGTTTATGATGTCAATGACGTGGGCTCACTAGCGCTTGTTGCCCCTGAGGTACCGAAAGATTGGTAATCCACCGATGATATGCTACAAGGAACTTACTCTTCCATAATGATGAAGAACGCGATGATCCGCTACATGTTCTTCATTTTTTCGATGGCTTAGCATATGGAAATATCAACGATTATGATTGCCTACGTTGGATGATCATTGGAACATAGCTTAGCAGTCTGTTACGCTCATCAAACCATTCTCCGTACACAACACCCGACGCAATCGTGAACATGGGTGCAGTCCGAGAAACTTAGTTGCTCTCCTCACAGTATTCACTGATAGTGTTGTGGGTGCACAAAGTCCCACATCCACTGTGTGCTGAGAAGTGTTGTGAGCGCATACAGGTCACATGGGAAAACTCTAATGGGTACTTATTTTGAGTTAGGCACGGAGCCCCCAGTCACATCATGTAACATTTAGTATCAAAGTAATCTCATGGATATTAGCATATAGGCTACTTGTGCAAGTCCCACACATGGTTTGAAAATGCCAATTAAGCGTGTGAGGCATTCAGCACTTCCACCCTAGGTATCCACTATAGTTAGCGGACTCTCTTCGTGCAGGGCATACATAGACCCATGGGTAGGTAGGTCTCTCTAACAAGGCCGTTAGGAATTTCCAAGAAGAATACTATAACAAGTGCACAGAGCCCCCCATTAGTTGTATGCTAGCTAGGGAAGGTTCTGGGTTCAATAGGGGAGACATGGGGAACCCCTAATGGGTACTCCTTTTGGGTCAAAGACCCGGCCCCATATACAGACATGGACCCAAACCATGTGACGCACAGCCAAGCTGACTAGAAAATACTAGTTCCCCAATAAGCCTGAACTTCAAAATGCTACATTCTGAATGTCCTCTTTTACAATATTAAACAAGTATCCAACTATCCTATCCGTACTCTCCCTGCTGCTTTCCAAAGATAATAAGGTGGAAAATGGGGATTTAGCCCATAACAACTTACAAAAAAAGGTTATTTAGATTAAGAAATATGGAAACCCTCAATGGTATTACAGCACCAATGGCAAATATTTGAATGAAACAACCTTATGAATATGAATGTGTTGGCTTTTTCAAACTTCAGCCTCCATTCCTATTATTATTATTATTATTATTATTTGTCCTGCATGTCATCTTCGGTTTTCCAAACAACATCCTTGAGACCAGTCGAGAGCTTTTTGAAGAACTGCAAAGATGGCAAAACTCACCAAATCAGGAAAGGCTGAGTGCTCAAAAGCTATGTCAACATGGTAAGCATGCATGAGATCAATTCTCTAACCATAATCAACAGTGCCCCTTTTATTTCCACACTGGCCCTAGAGCTGGTCATTTCTAGTCATGAGGTGGGACTGGGATTAGATTAACAGGGTGCTGAGATGGCTGCCTTTTTTTCCTTTCTTTTTGGAACACACACACACATATATACTTTTATGCACACCAAAAAAAAAAATTGATAAAGCAGATGGAACTTGGAAGTGAGTAAGAAGAGAAACTAGAGATAAAAAATATTAAATAATAAAATTTCAGTACTTTTGCTACAAGAAACCACCACAGGCATCTCTAACAGACAAAAAGTAAACTTTACCCTGCTACAAAAAACTACTGAACATAATATGGTCCTCAATATATGGGGGCTGCTTATTGTTCTATGAAAGAACATGGCAGAATCCTAAGCATCCCATCCATGGCTTGGAAAATTAAAGTGACAGTCAACTTATGCAAAAGATCAGACCATCAATTATTCTGATTCTCATGTTGAAATGAATGCCCAGACTTATGGAAAACATGGAATGATCAAAAGGTAGTGTCTACGGCAACTATCAGGACTATGGACTATCACTTGTAGTACACCAAGTAGTGTCTAAGGCAACTATCAGGGCTATGCACTATCACTTGTAGTACACCAAGAACAACCGGTGCTTTACTGCAAATTTATGTAAATGAATACTAAAAATGATAACAATAATTTGAGTAAGAATTCATTCATTTTTCACCTGAGTGGTGGTTTTCATCAATATCCAACAACCCAATTGACCATGCACGCACGCATGCACAGATAGACAGACAGACATGCATCTGCCCACCCATCCATCCATCCAGAACCCGTTTGGTGAGTTCCAGCAAACAACCTATCTTGGTAACTTCAAACAAGAAGCCATTTAATAAAGTTCCATCCTATCTAAATGGGATGTTTTAAGAACCTTTTCTTCATGTAGAAAGGAGTTACTTCTGCGAATAACTCTTACATGTCAATCATGGATTCCCAAAGGGAGAAAAAAGAGAACCAAAATACCTTGTGAAATTCCAGAGTATCCCCTTTTGCTTTTCGCACCTCAACCATGTGCAGGGAAGGCGCCACTTGAAAGACCTGATCATAAGAATGAATATTGTAAAAACCCAAAAGAAAACTACAGTCGCTCACTGGAAAACGGATTGTACCAAAGATAGCAGCAATCACCTCTGTAGCCACATTAAGGTTTCCTTTTCTCCCTGCTTTGACATTTTCCAGCCTCATCTGAGAACCAAATAATAATAATAGTATTATTATTATTATCTAATGGAAACTGTATTGTCCTCCTATAAGAATCAATATTAAAGGCTTAAAATTAGGTCAAAGAGAAAAAAAAAACCATATATTGGACCTACAAAGATTTTCTTAGATTGCTGACATCAGTTGAATGAGAAATATGTCTGCCTTGATTGAAAAATACGACAGGACCAAACTCTATCCAGTCCAGACCACAGGCTGCAATATCCCCAATTACAACACAGCTTGATTCCTTGAAATCCACAGGATAGATCCAAAACTCAGATTGCACAAACTCATCTAGAAATTTGATCTCAACTGTGATACAGTCCAGTGAGAGACTTATTAAGTATAATCAACAGAACTTATCATGGCTCAGGCCATTGCCTTGCCAAACTAGCACGTCAATAAAAAAGTCACTGGGAAGTGCACATGTGAACTCATCCATGAGAACAAATGCTATAAGCCAGTGAGCTGTTCCTTGCAGAAATAGCATACACGTTCCTATTTTTATACTCCATTTGTTGGTTGCAACTAATGTAAGCATTACTCCTAATGCTTTCGTCATGTAACTATCAGATGTCAAGTTAATCAGACAACTGTAAGTCAAAACCACCATGCTGATCTCTAGTTTAAATTTTCAAATGTTGTATCCAATCCCATTCATAAGCCACTAAAGCAGGATATCCAAAATATTGGATTGCTGAACATCACATCAGCTGGGTCATCCAGTGCTGGCTGGGGAATTGTTCACAATCAGAAGTGGGCAGTTATCAGAGAAGACTGCCCAATTGTCACTATTAAACAGGCAAAACCACTTGCATGGTTTAATAGAAGAAATTCAAAAGAAGAATGTGATGGATCCGTTGTTCAGCAGGCATCATACCTTGTAGTTTTTCTTACGAACATCGAACCCTAGAGGTTTTGCAGCTTCTTCAATCTTACTAACAATTTCATCTGCTGAGCATTTTGAAGTAAACCTGGTCTCCCTCTTGAATTCCTGCCAAACATATAAGAAGTTATTCAAAAAAGAGAACTGAAAGAACAAGGAAAAAAGGAGAAAAAATTAAAAGAAAAAGGGAAAAGGAGAAGGGGATGATGGACGTAAATTACAACTCCCTACCACTAGAAGAACCTAATTCCATAAGCATTCTCATGAAAGATGATATGTTCTACTGGATTTGCAGGAAAGAATGAAGTCAACCATCAGGTGGCTCCATCATGTAGACGATAGGCCAGAAAGCAAGGTCAGTTCACTCAAAAGTGAGAATACTTGTTCAAAGACACTGGCCAGTATGAGAAATGACAAGCAAACCACAGCAACATGAGCCAAAATATGAGTAGCACATGAGTTTGGGGTCATTGGATAAACATCAAGCAGCCCACCAGATGAATGAACAAGCCTAATTCTTGCATAACTGGAATAGATTAGAGGGTTCAATGTAATGGAGGGGTTACAGCTGAGACATATTCAACATTAACAGGTACACTCAGTGTTGCAAAAATTGTTACCATGATGCGAATACTTGTAGGGATTACAGTCATAGATCACATGGTAAGTTATGAATTTCCCACCTTCCCCAGAGTATCAAAACATTCCAAAAACATGAATAAATTAGAAAAACCAAAACTCATCAGGACATAGTTTCTTTCAATGTGCCCAAACAAACTCATCAATTGTGTGTTTGCCATCAACCAATTTTGAAAAGATAAAATGAAGGCAAAGCAGAAGCTTAAAAAAGAAAAAGGAAAAAAAAGGAATAATTTAAATTGCAAATAGGTGTTTGATTCCCAAATTGCAGCATTCAAATCACAGAATGATAGGATTCACTTATAAAGGTATTCCAGATGCTATTCAAATCACTGTGCCCAAGATTTGACTTTAACAGAAAATTCCAAGATTTTGACAGCAGTTTTGTGCTCAGAAAAACTGAATCCCAAGGTGCAAGCCCCTATTCAGAGTTTTCATTAGCAATGGCAAAGTCCAAAAGCGAATTCAGTATATCTGAAGAGTGCAAGAGCAATTAAAAGGCAAACATGAAGCATAAGGCATGTCAGTTGCCAGACCTCTATATCAAAAAGATTTCCAAGATTCAACCCCTTTGACATTGAGATTAACTCAAATGCATTCATAGCTGCTGGCTGTTCTTCTTCCTTCTTCTCCGTCACATGATGTTCCTAACAAACCAGTGACACACTGTCAAAACACACTTTTCTAGGATGATTGCTTTTTTTTCCCAGCATCATTACAACATTCTCCACCATCATTGATTTATATAAGTTGTCAATTACACAAGCTTTCCATCACTGGAAAGGCTCAGGCCAAGCTTTGCCTTCAGTATATTAATCCTGGAACACAATCAAACTGGACAAATATATTGAATGGTCCACATTTGACAGTACCCCTTTTCATGGTGGGGATTTTTAGGTTGTACCATTTTCATGGACCTACCATTCATATCATCACGAATTCAGGACCACAAATGTACAGCTGATTAGCCTGAGCAAGTGCTCTGATTGGTATTGGTCCATTTGCTCACAGATCACTGCCTTCAACCACAATTACAAAGAATTTCCACTGGACTGCAACAAAGATCATAGGCAACTCACCTCAGAGTCCTTGAAAACAGCATCTACATCATCCGAATTTGTGTCATCCTTTTCCTCAAAGACAGGACGCTTAAACCCTTTCTTGAACCACTCATCCTCCAGAATTTCAGGGATGGTGATGCGCTGTCATTAGTAGCCAAAGAATCAATTCTATCATAAACAGGGAAGCCACTAGTAACAATAAATTCACATTTGCTTAATTACATTACAAGCTATATGTACTTTCCAGCTGCTTTTAAATTTTTAAATCAATGGCACGTTAGAAGAAAAAAAAACTCTGGAATTTGGTCCTTGGGGGAATATTTCAGCTAGTTTGGAAGATTCATGCTCTTATGCACAGCATCAAATGATCTGCAACAGTTTATGACCTAGAATGTTCACTGGGTGGACAGATCTAAGGATCGGCTTCCAATCTCATTCAACAAACCACACAGGTAGATCACCATTTGTGCTAATCAACAGGACATTCCTACCACATGCCCACTGTGGCACATAGCCTCAATGCAGCCCATTGTGCAGACACCAGTGTGCCTATTGTTCTACGATCTGAACAATTTTACGGGGCCACAACAAGGAGCATCCATTCATGGCCAGCAGTAAGCCAACATACAGCATCAGGTCATAAGATTAATGTTGTGGAATTAGAAATGTACATTGAAATGAACAAGTATTTTGATGCCAGATACCAGCATTAGACAGCCTTATATCACGACCTTGTCAAAGCCAACCAACCACCTGATGTATATTATCACTGAAAACATGTTTTCTGTCTAAACAGAGACACCAAACAAAATGATTTTCTTCATAAACAGAGAAACCAAAGGAAATGACTAGCTCTCAGCCCAATATCACATATGCATAAGATTGAGGCTCTTCATCAGGTGGATAGACTGGCAGAAAAGTCGGCCTGGTTTACTAGATAGAACCAGACAGTCTCTCCACACCACCCCTGAGAGCTGGAAAAAATCCTTAGATGAGAAGATGCTTAACATGGTATTGATGGTCTAATAAAAAAGCAACAGTCGACATGAACAATCAGCTAAAAAATACCACATATTCTAGGACACTACATGACCTGATGCATGCACATATATAGCTGCCACTCTTCTTACATCAATCAAATGCTGGCTAAGAAATACTTACAGTCACTGGGTTGGGATCCAGGATCCTGGTAATCAATTTTGCAGCACCCAAAGAGAACCAAGGCGGGCAGGTGAATTCAGCATCTGAAATCTGCATGTAGAGAACTATTAACTAATAAACAAGAGAGAGCGTAAAATAAGGCAATGGAAGTCCAACATCAGTATATTGCTCACTTTTTTATACAGGATCATAAGATTAGAATCATCAAAAGGCAAGTACCCTGCAAGCAACACATACAAGATGACTCCGCATGACCACAGATCAGCAGTTGATCCATCATAGCCTCTGTCATTGAGGACCTGGTCAAAGTAAGAAAATTAATAGCATGCATCTTAGAAAAATGACAGAAAAAAGGGCTTAATTACAATGCCTGATCAAAATTTTGTTTCGCTAGCTCAGTACATGAGACCCCATCTCAAGTAAATCATGACCTTTCATACATCGGACCAATACCACAGCAAAAATACCCCAAGTGGATGATCCTCATTGTATACTTGGACCCCATTCAGCATTGACATGCTGGTTTTCCAGATCCGTCAGATACTTACAATGGGAGAACTACTGAACCAGAACTATGCCATTAGGGTCTCACCAGACTGTTACCCTACATTTCTGAAACAGAGCACTTTTGGTGATGTTACCAGATAAAACAGAAAAATTTTGGTCTATTCTTGTCAAGTATCGTATGTTTTCTCAAACTTATGGTTAATTACAGGCATTTCACCTCTGGAGCAACATAGTTTGGTGTTCCACATGTTGTGTGAAGTAGGCCATCATCCTGCAAGGAGCAGCGTTGAAAGTCAGAGCAGAGCTATGGCAGAAAAAACACCCAAAAGGCAATGAAATGAGAATATTCTCAATAAAAATTTAACTTACTACCAGGGAAAAAATTCCTTCTGATTTAGTCTTATGGAACCCCAGACCATTGAAGATGAGACTTCTAAGAGAGATTAGTATATTTATCAGATCTATTTTCTCTTGGTGAAACCATTATGCTATGAAAATGACACCATGAGTAAGAAGTATGCTCTCTGTTGAGTTCTGCAAGGCCACATGTGCCTCTATACCCAAGCAGCCTACACGTATAGTGCAAGAGTCAACATGGAATATTTGGGACATAAGTACTTGTTGACAATGTGGACAATGTTACAAAGACTATATCAGACAGAAGCAGGCCAGTGACGCAAGTCAAGAATGTACTGGATTCAAGCCATTAGGGAAGTACCCAGAACCCATAAAATGCCAAAACAGTTTAATCTGCAAAGAATTAATAGGTTTTAGGCTGCATATGCTCTCCTTGTACAGTGTAGCAACCTTATAGATACCGAATGCATTGCAACAACTCAAACACAAAAGGAAAAGAAAAGAAAAGAAACACAAAACTGAGAGGGAGAGTTTTTATGTAGTCCAGTGACAATTACCCTGACTTGTCGGGAGAGTGCACTTAATCCAAAGTCTGAAACTTTAAGATTGCCTAATGCATCTAGAAGTAAATTCTCTGGCTGCAAGAGATAAAAGCAAGAATCCTATTATGCTAAGATGACTGAACAAATTCTCAAAACAAATCCATGAATGTTGCTTGGCATGCAAAGGTGCAGATAATTTACCTTTAAATCTCTGTGGTACACACCTCGGCTGTGGCAATAATCAACGGCATTGATAAGTTGTTGGAAATATCTTCGTGCTTCTTCTTCTCTCATACGACCATGATTGACCTTTATAATTGTGAAGTTAGATACAGAAATCACCATTAAACTTGATGTCAGTATCAGACCATAGCAACTGCAAGAACACATAATGTTAATATTGCCCCTTATCTTCAGCACATGAATTTGGATCAAAATTGTCACCAGTGTTATGGTGGTTAGATGACACAAGGGTCAGCGGTTCAACATGTTTCCATTGCCATTTCCAGAGACCTGATTTTCCCAATTTTGAGATTCCTATGAGAATTGATTTTCATCTATCAAACCTAAACCATATAATTTGTTTCTTCACTGGCATCCACATGCTGAGATGTCCCCATACTCAATAGCTCCATGTTTAATACTTTCATACTATGCAGGACATAATGTGCACACAGACATGCAGAAATGCCAAGTTGAGTGCTCTAAAAGAATTTATTATGTCAAAATGAAATATATGAAAGCTCAAATTGATTGTTGGATGCTATCTTATTAATGTTAAAACCACTGGGGTCAAACCATAGATAGGATCATCCCATCATTTAAGCCCCAGTTAACAAGTGCTATGCATGCCAAGATCCTGAGTTGCAGCAGACAAAATGATGTAATTGGCAACATGATCCATCATAACCTCTACCCACACCCGAAAAGACAGAAGAAGAAGATGAAGCTTAGACAACTCACAATTTTATCAAACAGCTCCCCACCAGTAACGAACTCTAGAACAATGAAGATTTTCGTCTTGCTTCCAATGACCTAAAGACAGTAGGCTAATATTTCAGTACAAAGCACAAACAAACAGGTTTGGCCCCAATAACCCAACCGAAGATTACATACACCAGCTTGGTCCAGCCAGCATTCAGCACAGAAGGCCCACGTTCCAATAATTAGATTGTTCATCTGGTGCAGGAAGAATCATGAGCCAAACTTCCTCCCTCTAGACCATTCAGCCATCTACTAAGTCAAAATTTTGCCAGTGCTTACAGGCTCTTTCTTAATCAGCACCCATCGATTTAAGACCCAACATTTCAGTAGCTGGGATTGTCTTGTGGGTTAATTCTTTTACAGCACTCTCATTGGGGCTCACCAGATAAAAATTCTGGATTACTATAAAGGTAGGTCAGAAGCCTGGATTACCAGCCTGAGTGAAACCCTAAATAATCAAAATTGAGTATAGGAATTCAAGATTTCTAATTCATAGAAGCATAAAGGACACTCAGTTTACAAAAGTATACTACCTCATATATGCGAACAACATTGGGATGCTTTATTAGCTTCATTATAGAAATTTCCCTCTTTATCTGCACCAAAGCATAAAAGGTAGTCTCAGGAAAGAGAGGAAAAAACTCAAAAATGAAGCTAGTCATGGGCTGAGGCAGCTACACCAGAAAATCCTTTCTTTTGAGAGTGAAAACATGCTAACCACATAAAATTATGGTGATATACTTAAGAGTCCATGTAATTTTATATGTTATATAGGAAATAAGTCATATCTTTTTTAAAGTACAATACTCGATGCCAGGGATCAATGGTAGGGCCAGTTGAATCAACAGCAGAGTTTTACTGGACAATGGATATACAGGATCCTGTAACCTAATTAAAACTCAGCATAAACTCCTAATTCAATTATCTCGACTAAACATCAATTAATTCAAACAAACTAAAATTCATGAGAAAAATATGAATACAAATTGACAATGGCAGCAAGGAGAAGTAGGATTCAGAGAGAGACCTGTTCAACCATCTTGTGTTTGAGAACTTTCTCCTTGTCAAATATCTTGATTGCAACTGGTTCCCCTGTTGCAGTATTCCTTGCAAATTTCACTTTTGCAAATGTTCCCTCCCCAATTGTCCGCCCGATCTCATACTTTCCCACCTGCCGCCTAAACTTAGGTGCACTCATCATCACCTTTACGGCGTAGTGTATTTCCTTTCAACCAATCACCACACTTTAGAATTTTTCTCCTCAAATTGACACAAGATCCCTGAGGCAAAGGCCTATAATCAATGATAGACCAATGAACAAAACTTCTAAAATGAGTGTAAACAATCATGCTAAATTTGAAATCAGATGCCAAGGCTTACACAATTTGCTCAAATCCATTTGCAAGTGTCATATGTTGGGGAGTTCCTGCACAAACTCACTATTGTTGGTGATAGACAAAGGCCGGAAAAGCAACACTTGCTTAATGAAGGCTGCAGTCTCAGCTGCCAACAAAATGTCAACCTACTTTTGTTGGCTCAAAAAATTACACTAAGCTTAATGAAGGCTGCACTCTCAGCTGCCACCAAAATGTCAACCTATTTTGCTGGCTCAAATAATTACACTAACAATGTTTGGGTGGTTCATCCAAATATGCATGGAACCCATATCAGATCCTGAAAAAGTGAACAGCAATGTTTAAACCAGTGTTCACTGTATTAATAACAGTAAAATTATCAGTACACTGTCAAGAGATAAATTGTCTTGATCACAAATAATCATCGTCAGTGCTGCCTAATTTATCCCTTAAATTGAGATAAATTTTTTAAAAATGGAAAATGAATGGTTTGATGAACCTTCAGAAAGAAATAATGGTAAATGTAAATATATATTTGGATGAAAAATATTGCATGAAATCTTAAGTTTTTCAAGCTAGTAAAGAGTCCAAAGACAAGCATAAATTTGATATAGTTGTATGGATTTACATGATCAAATTAATGCAACCGGAGGATAAAATGTAAGCTATTATATAGATCTATATTAAACCTAACCAATATATTACATTTTACAATAGATCCAATCAAAATTGAGCAAATTTGGCAATTTGGTAAAAATCCCCTAAGTATGATAGATTTCCCTACAAAAAAAAATGATATTAAAATTTTCATCAAATAAGAATAGCAAAGTCCATGTCAAACTAAGGGGCCTTATGAGTGATAATTAATGAGGAAATTAATTAAAATCATTTCCTTTTCTTTTATAAATGGCGAAACTTATTTCTATTTAAAATTATGAAAGACTTATTCATTAACATTTATAATGACTCAAACAGTTGCCCTCTTCTCTGAGCACTAACACTCCTCATATTACGCTATTAATTCAATCACCTTCAACTAAGAGGCCTTTAGGAACAACCGCAAACTATGTTGAAACCAACATGATTTCACTATTAACTAGCAGTCTAGATTTCACTCATGGAATATGTAAACCCCACGTGCCTTTAATTCATCATGCACATGGAGCATTGCATTTTACCATTGCCCCCTCCATCTCGTTCAACTCTCTCTGACAAGTGAAGAGATGGGGGGTTATGCCATCACCTCTGCATCTTGATCAGAACTGTTGCTAAGATCCCAATGGCAGCCTCAGCTTGCCTAATGTTTCTTATTCACCGATAACCATAACCCTAACTAAAAGTCAGAATTTTCTTCTCTTCAAAGGAATTTTATCATTCTTTGTGGAGACTATTTATCTCAACCATTCAATAACAATAATTATCTGTGATAAAATGATAATTATTTCTAATAATGCAAACACATGTTTAAATCATTGAAGACAATTAATTCTGAACCAAATATGTCCCATATTCAACCCTGTTGCAAGTTTCTAGCCATGATGACAGAAAACGGCCTTCAAACATGGGAAGTACACATTGTTTTGGATTAATTTCAAAACACAGCCTTATTTTTTGTAAGACTGAATTAAATTCACCGATATGCACTCTCCTAGCCCCAAAAAACTAACAGAACTAAGATTGAAGAGAACTCCTAAAACCAAGAATCACAAAGATTATATGACAACCTAAAAACCTGACATCTAACTTTACAGTTTATACTCCAGTTCCAGATGACGAAGATGACAGACTAAAATCCAGTAACCTTAATTTAAACCCAAAGCAGTCCTCAAAACTCATAATGAAGATTGAAATAATATCCGAAACAGCATTCCCCCTCACCTCTCACTATTGAGCAAAATATCAAGAAAATAAAGCTCACAAATCCCAGACCAGTACAGAAATCAAATGCAAGAATCCAGTGTCATAATTTTGAATACAAACTTACCAATCGCCTTCAGTAATAGAGCTCACTGACAGGACTTATCAACCCCTTGAAGAATAACAAAAGCATAAATTGCATATCAGAACCCTTCCAGTCAAGACAACAATCAATCACAGGGAATCCT
Organism: Pouteria campechiana; assembly: GCA_036873735.1. Classification (NCBI taxonomy): domain Eukaryota; kingdom Viridiplantae; phylum Streptophyta; class Magnoliopsida; order Ericales; family Sapotaceae; genus Pouteria; species Pouteria campechiana. The sequence continues at coordinate 13,015 of JAYJMB010024410.1, forward strand.
ATTCCCACAAAGAAAAGGAAAACTGAAAAAGATGTAAAGAAAAATAAAAGAAGAAGGACCCAATGTTTTTAGACACCCAGAATTCACTGAATATTGTAAGCACAATAGCAGAAGCACTATTATGTACTGGATTTCAGTTCTTGGTAACCAGAAAAAAAATTGACATTCAAATGTTAAATGCACCTAGCAACCAACCATAACTAATCCACCTAATACTGCAAACCCCAAGTGAAGATTCCTTTGTGCAAATATAAAGCTGCAATGAGTATCAACAAACAGCTTAAGGAATTGGAAACTGTCCATTTACAAGATTCAGTGAGAACGGTGCCAACTGAATGCTAAACATTGAGGTCAGCGATAAGACATTAAATCCAGAAAGCTCATCAACATTTGCTGCATCAGAAGGCCAGAATACATGGTTTACCGTTTAAGAGCTGCTTAAACAGTAGGTCAGATGTGGATGTTCAACTGAATAGAATTGCATAATTCAAATCCCAACACTGAAATTACTGTCATTTAGAAAATTCTGGTTTGTTTGGTTTGAGGGAAAAGACAGGAAAAAGACCCTATGTGGAAAAAGAGACATGAAAACATCTTTTTTCTGTCCTTTATATATTGATATGAAATTTAATACTCATAACTCACTTACTTTTTCATATTATTACATATCTTCTTTTTAACAAAGCCTATCTATTTTGTCTTTATTCACTTTTTGTTTAATATCACTATTTATACTGCTGACATTATCACTTAAACTTTTCCATCTCTTTTACTTTCCCTCCTATTGCAGCAATCTTTTAAAGTTCAGTCTAATCAAAATGGTGTCAGCACCACAGGCCCTGTTCCTACATAATGAATGGAATAACTTGGGGAAGCGAGACTTAATAACATTGGTAGTCCAAATGCACCCTTATAGCCAAAGTTCCAAACACAAAAAGAGAAATCACACGATGCGAAATTCTCAAATTAAAATCCATGGCAATCATCCAACCTTTCAAAGTCCAGAAACAAACAAAAAAAAAAACTGAAGCTATAAGAAGGGAATGAGAACAGAAGAAGATGAAATGACAGCTTAAACCATATAATATAATACTTGAAAACAAAGGCAAATTTTCCAACACTATAACTGCCTCTGATATCGCTCGCTGCCATCCAATAGTTCAAAGACACAAGCAGGTAACAAACTCAAAACACCAAAAAATTGAGAAATCCCACCTAAGAAGTCTATTGCCCCCAAGGACCCTTATCAAACCTCAACTCACTGGTGTAGGGAATATCAAAATGATTGATTCGTGGATTTAAGATTGCCCACAGAACTAAATTACTTCCCACGAATGAGTCCACATTAGACTTGACTTTGGAATGCTCGCAGTAGGAAGAGAAAATCTGTTGGCAATCCAGGTTCCAACATCTCTTCCTAGTTTTAGGTCACACACGCGCTAAAAATTCATTTTTAACCAACGCTAGACTGAAAGACTCCTTCCCAAATGCTTCATGCCAAATGATCCGCTCGTTGAATACCGGAAACAGGAAATTTTAACGAGGCAGAGGCCCAATATGTCAAATTCATCAACAAGCTAGAGATGACAAGTGAATTTCCAACTCGGACAGAGCTAGAAAACCTTTCCTACCTCAATAACCAACTTTTACGCCACAGAGCAAGGAGAAAATCCAAACGAAAAACAAAGACACAGTAGAAAGGCAAACTCAGCAAAACCCAACAGTCGAAGCATCTCAAAATAGACAATTCTACTTCAGAGTCCCTCCCCACAAACACCCAAATAAAAATTTCAGTCTTTCAGACCCAATCCAAGAAAAACGAACGAAAAAGAGCACAAGCATGGTGTAAAGTTGAAGTTAAGAGACAAACGAAGGACCTTCATCTAAGGGACCTTATACGGAGAATCAACGCTGCGGACTGCAACGCCTCCAGCGACTTGTGGCAACTAGCGGAGGAAGAGAAAAGGCAGCGATGCAACTAGCATGGCTCAGCACGTATGGGTCACACGACTATCAGCAGATAACGCACAGCAGAGAGAGAAAGAGAGTACGGCTAACGAGGACGGCCACTGTCCTTTTCGCAGTGAGGGAGTGTTACCCGCCACTACTCATGACCGGACAAGCACATGCACCACCCCCTCCACTCCTCGTTACCCCGCAAGCAGTCAAAGTAGCGTCTGCCTCTGTTCCACTCTTACATCATTTCAAGATTAAAATACATAGGTTGGAGGATACTGAATGCATACACCAGCGAAGTAAATTAGACCTTAATAATAATTGCATGAAATTCAAGATATTAGAGATTATTCGGGTTTAAAATCTTGTCTGAGCCGCACTATTTAAAAAAATGTATAAACCTATATGTAAAACTTAAAATTTTCTTGAATTCATTAGCTTAATCCTTGAAATATTATAAAATCTAATAAAAGTATTATTTTTATGAGATGAACATTTTGAAAGATTTTGATGTTTAATTAAAATTATATAAATTTATCTAAGCAATTTTAATAATTTAAGATTTAATAATAAATGATTCCAATTTTTTTTAAAACTAACCAGAGTTTTGTAGTGAGATAATATTTTAAAATGAGATGAATAATTAAAAAGATAAGGTCAAATGATTAAAAAATAGAAAAAATATGTGGATAGATAATTTAAAATAATAATAATTGGAAAAAATGAATGTACAGTATAGTTGGTATATACCATACCACATATGGTGAAAGGACATCGTAGAAAAGAAAAAATATTATATTGAGTAAAACATAGTTAGACATGTATTTTTTAAAAGTAGATAAAATGATTGACAGGATAAAAGTGAATGATTGTGGTATAGAAAATAAAGAATATATAGAAATAAATAATTAAAAAGAATGAGATAAAAATGCAGTTGATATCACTCTATTTGGTTGGAACGTGGAGTTTAGCGTAATAAAAAGGTATGCAGGAGGGACTACACTAAGCCATGTATGAGTCGCAGCAAGCAACCCGACTTGAGTCATGCACATCAAATGAACGGTTTAGGGTAATTTAATCGCATCCAACTTCAGCTATTCTTTCTTCACGGCCGTTTCTATGTGCTGAACGACTGCTTGAAGTAATGTTTTTCCAATCACACTATTTTAATACACATTCTAAAATATTCTACTAATCATGCTATTTTGTCTTTTTCTTGGTATTAATATCCTTTAGATTAATATGTATTTGAACGATGGTATAATGAAAAGAGGGTGCAATAGAAAAATATAAGTGAATAATACTAGCAAGATAGATTTTTTCATTGAAAATAAAAAATAATTAAAATGCCTGTGAAAAGGTCGTTAACATAACCCCTTTATGCATGCAATCCCCTTCTACTGCGTCCAAACAGAGTTACTGTAAAATGGTAGCTGATACGGCGCAATGACAGTTCCATCTACCCATTTAAAATTTTATATTAATAGCATTGAGTATAGCCTAATTGTAAAAGAAATACATTATTAAATTGTAAAAGAAACCACTTTGCCAGTGCTGTCAACATCATCTTTTCCACGTCTTTGTTTTTAATTTAAAACAAATGCTATCACCAGAACCGGATCACAACAACCAGTTGAACTAGTTCAACCATGAACCTCTCAATTGACCAGTGCAGTCCAGCCTAATTCAGTCTAATAATAAACTTTCTTTTTAATATAACATTACCAATAGAATAAAAAGATGAGTTAAAGTAGTACAGAATTAGAAAAAAAAGATCTATATATTTAAATTAATATTTATGATTTAAATTTTTTAAATTATATTATATTACTTTTTAATTTTAAAAAATGGTTCAACTGGTTGAACCGACTCATCAAATCTATTGGATTGTGAATCAAACGCCTCATAAGTCCAACAATCAATCCAGTTCTGATAACACTATCTAAAACTTAACACAATCTTAAAAAATAAATTGTTAATTAGCTCATCAGTGATATATACCATTGTTATTATAACCAGTCCTGGCCAGTTGAACTGGTGTAAACCTTTCAACTTTAGCCTAGTTCACTTCAAGAATGATTTTTTTACTTTTAATATTTTTAATAAAATAAAATAATAAATTAAAGTAATACATTGTTATAATAAAAATTTATATATTTAAATTAATATTTATGGTTTAGGTTTGTTAAAACTCTATTATATTATTTTTTTAAATTTTTCTTTAAAAAAAAACAATTCATCTAGTTAGAACCAGCCCGTTGAACCTATCAGACGCTTGACCGCTTCAACGGATGATGGTCCGGTTTTGATAACTCATGGTATATTTGCCTGGCAATAACGTTGGATGATACTTTTCATTGTCAGCAGAAGACACGGCTGAGAAGCTCCTCGTGGCCGCAGAGTTTCCGACTTTGGGGGTGGGTGAGAAAGCAAATCGGACCATTCTGGCGCCGTACGAAGGAAAAAGGCGGATCGTTTCAAGACCACCGAAAAACCGTGCTCTCGAGAGTAGCAACTACCATTTGGCTCTGGCTCGGCAGCTGGACGCCCAATCCGCTTTTTATTCTGTATTTTGCAATTTATAAATATTTAAAAGATAACCTATTTTTAATATAAATATTATAGAAATTTGATTTTCAATTGGGTCACTCCAAGTAAAAATTATAAAATATGAGAAATTTTTATTTTTAATTTAATTAATTAAAGATACATGTCTAATTTTGAGATGGTCTCAAAATAATTTCAATTATCAAAATATATTTTCATTGGGAATTTTTTATAGAAGTTAAAAAATAATATATATTTAAATTATTCTCTTGGACAGCTGTGTTGGAGCCCGGAATGTTCGGCGCGGTGACCTGGACATGGCCCGTGGTGGCGGCCGACCGAGCAGCTACTGAAACTGTACTCCAGACTCCATCCTGCCGACTGATGTACCCCACCCACGATGAGTAAGAATTTCTAGGCAGACGCGAATTGGGTAGAAGATAGAACCGAAATCTGAAAGTGTACTTTACACTGGATAAAATCAAGATCTAAGCCATTGTTTAATCATTTTTATTAAATTAGATTATTCGTCAAAAAAATTACAGTCATTGTTCTCTGTTGAACCCAATATAATTTAGAAAAAGAGACAATAATTAAACGATCAATATTTATGGGTATTATTTTAATAATATCGTTATTGATATTTTTAATCAGATCAATACGTCATGTTCCAAAATAAACTTTGGTATTGATAGTTAAACAGATGAAATAATATAATAATTACATGAATAATATTAATTTAAAAATATATAATTTAGCATTTTTGTTGAATCATGGAAAAAAATAATTTTCTTAATTTTTTAAATAATAATATTAATTAAAAAAATAAAATGAACAATTTGGATATTACAATTATAATACGTGGGGGCATTTTCTAGCCCTACTCTACCGATCAGGTAGAGCACGGTGCTCTACCTGATCCTCTGAGAATAGCAAGGGGTGTATGACGTGGATGTATGAGAGATGCAGCCATGGCAGCCACGGAACAAGGCAAGTCAAGCACGTTCGGGGAAGATGTTTTGCTGTCATTTGTTGGTTGACAGTGAGAAATGAATATGGTGGGACAGGCAGGAGAGTAACCATTCTAGGGAAGGCCACATTATGAAGAGCATTTCCTTGCATTTGATCATGTCATGAGATAGAGCAAAGATCAGTATCCTTTCCAAGGAGGATACACGTCCGGTTGAAAGGGACGTGGTTTCATACGGACAAAAGACTGGTCTAATCCATGATTCAAGACACCCCAAAATATTGTGGTGCTGGCCCTTTCTACGTGGTTGCGTATATACATGTCCAGCCGCCCATGCCTCCTCTCCTCAATCTCTACGATATTTTCGAATTTTCACAAGTATACGCCTTCGAAATTACTTCTCCCATACAGTAAAAAGCAATTTCCAAATAGGCCTATCTTCATGCTACGTTGTTTTGATTCAGGATGCAATGCACGCCACAGCTCCTGAAACTAGCAAAAGCGGAGCTGAGAATTCTAGCACTGATTGCTTGGTGTGACCAATTGGCTGTTGGGTATTTATAAATATCATATTTTAATTGAATTATTTCATAAAATAAAAGAAAGATATTATTGTAGTTAAAATTTTGATTTGTAAATGGCCGCTTGCTTGAAGCTACTTTCTTAATTTATTTTACTTTATTTTTTCTACCCTCTGTCCTAATTACATTAGCTTACGTTTAAAATGTCAATCAAAGACTTCATTAAGCTGAATTTGTATAGAACTTATATACAAGAGTAAATAAAATAACCATAAGAAGCAGAATATGGTAGGGGGCATGATATTGTGTAGGAATGACCAGTTTTTTGATAAAAGGATAAAAGTATTATAAATATTTTAAAATTTCTTCTAATTGCCTTTTAAAATTCAAACTTCCTAGAAAAAAATTCTGTCACACCATGTATATGCCACACACGAATGAGAAACTTTGATGGTAGATGCTGGTGTAGGCACAACCATCCCATTAGATATATTATCCTGTGATTAAGCTTTCCAAACTATTGGCTCATCCTTCCATCCTTAGAAGACCATAAAGAAATCTTTTTATCTCAAAATAAACTTTTGATCAAATAAGGCTTATCCAACTTACTAGCAAAGATGGCAAGGAAAATAAAATCTTAACCAAATCATAGACAATGAACAAATGAATAACCATCAAAAATTTCAATTCTCAAAAATAAATTTGTCATTTATTTTTCATGATAACTTTACTTTTTATCATTATTTATATTTTAATTATTATTTTTTATTTATTTTAACTTTATTCACTTTCTATAACTGATATTATCACTATATTATTAAGATTATTTTTTTATTGGAATTTCTTTTTTGAAAGCCAACCATAAGAAGTTTCATTCTTCAAAAAATTCTATTTTCCAAGGCATCAATTGATAACAACTACCCAAGAACCATCAATCTCTTTGGAGGCTCCAAGGACCAAAGAATTTCCAACCACTGATACTTCTTTCCTTCTTGAAGCACCACCATACCACTAGATGGGAAAAGACATGGCAGAATGTGCATCTCTCAGCAAGAGTACATGCGGTTTTTTATAACTCTATGGGAATTTTTTGGCTAATCTAACCCATTTTGGAGAACTTTCCCAATCATGGATTTGGACAATAGCAATCTTGACACGGTTGAAATAAAATGCAGCGTATATTGAATGGTTGCCTTGACGGAGACCATTGCATATTGCCTAATAAATGAATCGAATGCACCGCATCCAACAAAGAATCAGTGTAATTGGATGCTCAATTGATTCAACTAGGTCAGTCCCATTCAAGGGAATCAGTCCACAAGTAGCATTGTCAATAGCACAACTTGAAATGCATGATGATGACTTGGGTTGTTTGCACCTGTCAGTTAAAAGATGCCCCCACCTCCATTTTGGCCCTTTCTCCGAAATTAACAATGAATTATTAATTGCATCAGCTGCTGCACACCATATTTAAATGAATTATTTTAATTTGACCTACTTGAGCATCCAACCCTTCCTAGAAAGTTTTGGGGAGATCAATTAGGAGTCCACAACCATTAATTCATAGGATTCCAGTTTTCGGCAATCCCAATAATACAAAACGGGCCGGCTGTTGGATTTCGATGCCCACCACATTATTAAGTTAATAAGGCGTGAATAACGACATGTTTCAGCAAATATATTTAATTAAAGTGAATTGAGATAGAATAATCTTTGTCATCGTCCATTAGTTGGTGGCATTATCTCCATTATTTCAGGCCCCCACTCCACTTTAGTCGACCACAACGCCCATTATGTGCTTTGATTGGGCAATTGGGAACCAGAGACAGCAATGAAACTGGATCAATCATCAGGCTGCTGATTCCTGGTGGGGAGCACAACTGATCCAAATCTGAGGAAGGCCATGATACAGTTGAGCCTCATTTGTGATGCCCTTGAAGGCTGTTTAAATTTTCAGTCAGGGCATATTTGAATATCTGGAAAAGAAATTTTGGGGGAGTAATGGGGGTAAATCATGTTAACAGGAGTAAAAATACATGGCAAAATAGTAGATAAAACTGGCTTTTCTATCAAAAAATATATAGTTTATGATGAAAAGATAAACTTCAATAAAATAAAATGAAAAGGTAAGTTTGATATATGTCTTATCAAGTAATATAAAAAAATTCCTCTAGACCAAATAGAAATAGAAGAAGGAAAATAAGAGAAAAATACAACAAAAGATGTGCTTTATCTTTATCGAATAGGGGCAGATCTAAATGCAAGTTTCGATGTTTTTTGAACTCAACTATGAAAAGTTATAAATAAAAAATTATTAAAAACTTGTTTACCTCCATAGATGAATGGTCTTTGATAGTTCGTTTAATTTTCCATTGAGTATTAGACAGGTTGTAACATGTATTAATATATGTGTAAGGACATATATATCTTTTTTTCTGAAAGGGTTATAAATTTAAGAATTTAAGGCCCAGTTGGTCTACATGTAAACCGAATATAGAAAGCTTCGAATTTTAAAAAGATAATTCTAAATTTATATATTTGCATTTCAGTCATTACAATGTAAAGGTACTCATTGCAATTTTTTTAACTGCTCAAGTATTATTATCTTATTGCTAAATTTATTTTATGATTGTATGTTAAACAAAATATGTTCATCTTTTTTTAAGATTAGTATTATAATAGGATGTAATAAAAAATACCTTTAAATATTTAATAATTCAAAGCATAACCTTCAGGCATGAATTTTGCTTGCCCGACTAAACGTACTAGCTCCGCCGCCATTATCAAATCATTTTCCTAAAAGCAATCCTCAATAATTATCATAGTCTGGTCTATGCTGCTCACACACTCAACTTCGGATAATTGATGGTGAAAACTACATCTTCGTTTTTAAATGTCGCATGTAAGTTTCTTGAATAGCATATACCTGAGAAGAAGAGCATGGGAAAAAGAGCTTTCTGTGCTCCGGAGTAGGAGCACAGGAGTGACACATAACATGCGCATGCGTAGATGGTGCTGTATTATTTCAGTCTTAGATCAAAGATAGCCGCATGAGTCGCTTTCAACCGTCGACTCCTGTAAAATCGTCCACTCGCTTCCCAGCTTAAGGTTGCCCATAATGTCCACGTGGTTGTTCTTGTGTCGCCTTCACGGCCCATTTTCACTGGACAGCTACAACCAAAGAAACATACTCCACAACATGTTACAAAGAACGCTCCATCATCAGCCCGAGTGGCATCATGGTGGCCTCTGTTCATTTCAAATGCTTTGCTTTCCCAGCATACGCCAGAGGCTTCTCCTTCTTCTTGCTGCTCTCTTAGTCTGCCTCTGCATAGTGTCAAGGCCCACTATGCTAGGCAAAGGGGTCTAATCGAACTGAAACCCCCAAATGCAAAGTTTTGTTAGTTTTGAAATCATCCCTCTCACCAACTAGGCAACTAGTAAGGGCGGTGATTTAGAAATTAACAAAATCTCGAGGGTTCAAATGTTAGCTTTGGTAAAGAAATCAGACTGGGAGCACGATAAAAAGAGAAAGCCCCCATCAATGACGTATAGAACCTTTGGGAGAGGTGAGAAAAAAAAGGAGAGGTGGGGTTGCGTTAGGTTTTTTTGTCTTGTAGTCTACAAAGTCTAGTGGGCATAAGTATATGATATAGGTAGGGAGTCCATTTAGGAAAGTCTACTAGAAAAGTTATGTGATAAAGAATTCTAGAGTTAAGACAAAAAATCCAAACTGGCCTTAAAGTCGAGTTTCACCAGTTGTTGGGATTTAAAGTCTCAATCTCATCATAGATCATATTTACGACACAGATGTTTCCTCTAGCCGACCTGCCTTTTTTTCACTTGTCCTTGGTGATTTCTGATTCCAAAATTATGGGAAAACACAACCACATCCAAATGCTCAATTCTGTGGGTTTCTTTTCAATTAGATGAACAATTTCCACGCAGATTATATCAAAATTGTACAGTTCAATAGCGGGCGATTCTATTGGCCACTTTTGTGAAATCTTGGGTGGATTCTGCATAGCCGAACGTTCATCTCATTAGTTCTTCCTGCCTAAAAATCAGATCATTGCTACCATCACTCACGTAGTTTAGCTGAGTCATCTGCCAATGAAACGACAAACTCAAATCTTGAAGGGGTCTACCATATGAATGTGCATCAAACCCGCAGATGAATGTAGAATGTGACCAGTTGCAGCATTTGACCGCATCTTTTTATCTAGATCACTAATAAAGGCAGACAGGAGGGGAAGATTCGCCAATCATCCTCCATCTATGCTGAGCCTCTTGGCTTAAATGCATAGAAACCAATGCATGATCCCCAAGACATGCAAGTTGTACATTGGCTGATGGCTTGTACCCCACCATTCCTTCAGTAAGCACAACATTATATCAGGTCAGGAAGCCCGAATCTGCAAAAAAGCTGGAAAGAAACAAAAGAGCCATAAACACACAGAAGATGGCTTTTTGCACGGGCAACTGCCCCATGTAAAGATTCATGTGATTCGAGGAGGAAAACATCAAAACTACCAGTGGCACTGCCGCAACAACAGAGATCCCTCTCCAAGACAATTCCTGAAATGCGCATCAAATGGTTGTACAAACTCTGCCATAATAAAAATCCCTTGTTATTCACAACTTCTCATTACTCTGCAATAATTGTAATATAAATGGGAACTAGGGAATCAAAGAAAGCTTCCAGCTCCCAATTCAACCACAGCTGATATAGCAAAAATGGTGCCCATAAATTTGATGGAACCTTAAACCTTCATTCATCATCCGCCAACTCTGTTGGAGATAGTCTGGTAAAGGGACCTAAGCTGAGTGTTCCATTTGTCTATTGCTGTGTATTTTTTCATCCCCTTCGACCTGCAGAGACAAGACACTCGTTAGGATGTTGCACTCCAGTAACAGGAGTAATGGCAAGGTGAAGGAATGTGGACGATTTGGTTATCTTGTGGAAAGAGCCTAGCTTCAAATTAATAAGTTTAAGACAAATAGCAGCAGAAGAAGAGAAAATCAACAAGAGAATGATTAGGGATTGGACTGCTAGAATTTAACTGGAAGCTATCAAGGCAGCAGATAGACAAAAGGTGCCAATATTCTTGATCACCAGATCACAGACCTTTGCGCTAACAGCAGAAATCAGAAAGGGAGGGGGTAGCACGAAATTGATGGCAGCCTTTACCTGTCGCTGCGCTCCAGCAACCGATTAACCTGATCAATATGACCTTGGATACGATTGTCTAGAATCAGGGAGACCAGAAGTGACTCGACATCTTTTTCAGGGACATTGAGTTCCTGAAACACAAAATTAATTTAGTCGCCTAAGCATAGGATGTGAAATTGAAAAACACCTGAGCTGTTTGTCAAGGTAACAATCATCTAGTTGATCAATTAAAATGAGAGACAACAGAGAAATATTATTAAGATGAAGGAAGACAAAAATATTATTCAAACAAAGGGAAAAAATGAACAACCACAGATCATTAAAAAAAAAGGAAGAAAAAAAGGAAAAAAGAGATACATGACAACAAAGTTGAAAAATATTAAATTCTTGAGAACAAGCAGAACAAATCACTGTGAGAAAGAAAAAAGAAAGGAGTAAAAAGCCAGCTCCTAAAGCAAATTATATCCTGATATAAAGATGAGTATTGTATCCAATATGAAAGACCCAAATGGAGGTTTGTAATTGATTATTTTCCAGAAAACAATGAGAACTCTGATAAACTAAACATTTAAGAACATTGACAAAGTAATCCCTTAAAAATTATTTAAAAAATGACCAATGTTGTTATAGTCACCTTTGATATGAAGGGGATCCCAATCCTCGTATATGGTTTAATGAGCTTAAGTAATACTTGAGTTCTGATATTCTTCAATAGGTCTTCAATGTAGTTTCGAATGAATGGGTCATCCATGATTGTTCGCCTGTTACTCTGGATACACCAGATCCCAACAGCATACAATTAAGAAAAGAATAAAGAATGGTTACAGTTGACAGCATCTATGCTAGAATCTAGAAGTCTGAAGGGGAAACCTTCAAGATTTTCTCAAACTCCAATATCTCATTTCTCTGATATGCTGCTATAAGATTTGTCATTGCCAATATTTCTGGATCATTTTTGTACCTGTACAATGACTAAAACAAGTTGGCTAAAGCAGCAAGCCAAAATCAGGACAAAACTGATCATAAATAGCAGCAGTATAACTCACGGCTTTGCCTCTTGCCCATCAAAAGGGTTCACTTCAGATTCCATGAGCATGTTTGCCAGAACCAAATATCTGTTACGTGACTCAATAAAAAGATCCATGAGCTTAACATAAATATGTGGGTAAGATTTTAACAAAAAAATAAAAGGTTTTTCTGAAGTAAGATTTTAACAAAAAAATAAAAGATTTTTCTGAAGCATACTTCAAGCATTGAATACGCCTCTGATTCCCAGCTTCATCATAGTTCTTGAAAGCTTCAAAAAAATCAGTGGCTGCCTCTGCCCATTGTCGCTCTGCCATATGCATTTTCCCACCACACTCGTGAATTATTCCCATGATACGCGGATGGGGTATCGCTGATTTTATCGAGAGTGCTTTTTGGTACAGTTGCTGCCATTAATGAATCCATCAGAAGAAGTTCATGACCATTCACTGGAGGCATGTAAATGGAATCTTAAAAAATTAAAACAAATTAAATCACACTCATGCACAAATACACAAAAAGGAAAAAGAAAATATCAGATGAACAATTGCGTACAGCTTTTCTTTACCGTTCATTTAGCATAATCATCATCCAACATCGTCAGAACAGAGGAAGACAAAAGATTGACATCATGCAAATGAAACTAACATTCTTCTCAGACTATTTAGTAAGACCAAAGTAAATTTATCCATTGAAGCTTAGGCTTTCTTCTTCCACCATTCAATCTTCTTTCGGCAGAACTTGGACATTACCACTTTTAGAAGGCACTGTAAGATCATGATTGGCAGGTACTCTCAAACCAAGCATTGGGAGACATTTTTAGAGTTGAGCCAGAGATATGCATACCAACCATTCTTCAATCCTCTACTCATTTTTGTAGGAAACTATAGGGCTATTAATTTTTGGTTGAAATAAACTCCATGGAATCAAATTCTTGAGATGCACAGTAGCATGATAAAATGCCAAACTTGTGATTGTCATCAGAAATATTACAGCTGCCATAGTAGGTAATAACTTGGTAACCTACACACAAATAACAACTGCCTTCTGGAGAGGAGAAAAGATAACAGAGAAATAACAACTCATTCATCATCATCCTGAACCTCCTGCATCTTGAGGCAATGTTATATTTTAATCTTCAGTAATTAACAAATATGGACAAACCTTAGGCACATTTGGTAGACACCTAAAACGCCAGTTCAGCTCATTCTAATCATTTATAAGGATGGCAATTTTATTAAGGATCATTCACATGTGTAAGAAATGTGCACTTTGGTACAACCTTGTCAAAGTCATTTTAAACTTCAGATTTTCAGTGCTCCTTTGGAAATGAGTGGTTTTGAACTATAAAAAAAAAAAAAAAAAAATTTGAGTACTGGAAAAAAAAAAGGAGGAAAGGGTAAATCATCACATCCTTTGCTGTATCTCGATGCAGCTGATCTTGAGTCATAAAATCAATAGTGGTAATTTAAAAGGCGTCTTTATTTGAATTCTAGACAGCCAAAATAACAAGTAACTTCCTTAATAAAGAACAATCTCATGCACCTTTATTTTTATATCCAGAAAAAAATCTTTATTCTTTTCTTCCATTTCTCGGATTTTATTTTCACAAAGATTACAGCTTCAAAAAGGACCTAATACATTCCCTGTATACCAACACAGGCTGATGCTTCACTTTTCTTTGAACAGGTAAATATGACCATCAATGGCTATATTCAGAAAATGGGATGTTCTATCTGAAGACTTGTCACATATCCAAAATAATCTAGTTGAATAAGTTTAAATAGACTTGCCTAAATCTTCATACTTTGACAGTAAAGTAAATGCTAAGCATTGTTTTACACAAGCATGTCATACCGGCCAATACAGCAATAACATATCTTATTGACTGATACTGAAACTGGATAGAGGATTGTGTTGGTGGAATTTAAAAAACACCATCCTGAATCCCTCATACCAGAATATATTGGTTAATATCAATACCCATTGGCCCATAAAGGCCTGGGTCAGCCAGTACAAGGTAGTCTGTCAGGTGTAACCCATATATGTTAAAGGCTATAATTGACCAATTTTCTGAAAAACAAAAAAGCTATATTTGTTTAATGATTAGAGATTCTTGGAGCTTTGAAAATTAGTCTAAATCATTTTGTTACCACAAAAAAGCCACTTAGAGAAATCAAAACAAATGATTTGAAGCATAATCAAGGGATCAAATATCGGAAAGCAAGGTGTGGGCAAATCAATAGGAAAGCTGAATCCCTTTTTTTTTAATGATTTTAGCGATTAGAGATCATTTTTGGGTGATTTCAAATCATACTAGTTATCTTCTATACAAGTTTGTACCATACAACATTGAGTTGTGTCATAAAATCTCACTATTGGCATTGGAGATTAAGTAATAGTTCCACTAACAAATAAATCACATGTTTATGTAAAAGATTCCAGATACATGTTCAAAATATTTAAAAAATGATACCTTCTTGTGAATCTCATTTTCCCCTTTTTTTCCAAATATTTTTAAATGGTCCTTTTGGCTTCGGAAAATTTGTGCAATACTAGCCAAGAGGTACTGACAGAGTGTCACTACAAATACAGTTATGCCACATCATGTAGGTTTTTAGAGGGTCCATCCAACACAGCACCCTGCACTGATATTCAAAACCCTGCTGCTAAGGCACAAATTCATGTACCTGGAACTGCACCAACATATGAAAGTAGCAAGTGACCATCACCAGATCCAACCAACTAGCATGTAATGTGCAGTGCACAGAAACAGTCAAATTAATTACATCACAAAGCAAGAATTTAGATGGCATGCCTTGAGTTTCTTGTTATTCTTTGTCTCTGTGTACATTTGGATCTCAATTGCATAAACTTCCAAAAGTTGTGTTCCTTTTTTCTGGTCATCTGTACCATCTTCTCTTCGACAAGATTTGTGGAGTTCCTTTAATATCTGGACACACTCAAAGCATTGTTATACAATTAGCACTACCTTAGATGCATTAGCATAGAAATTGGTCAAAAAACTTTCTAATGTCATGGGATACCTTATTCATTCGCCCATACTCCCCCATGTCAAACCAGATCTTGCAGAGCTTAAGATTTGTCTTAAACCAGAGTCTCTATGAGAAGAAGTGGAGAAATACATTAATCCATGCACAAAAAACACTGGCATAGCTTAAATGAATTTAAAACTCCTAACCTCATTTTTTGCTTCTTCAAGAGCCTTCAGTGTCGTCTGATAGAACTCTTGTAGCAGGCCAAAATTTTGGCTTGCTGACCCAGAAACAAAATCCATTATGTTATTTATACACTTTTCACTATAGTTCCTTGTCACAGCTGACTTTATGTATGTTAACATCACCCTGTAAGACTCCATCATCTCTTTATACCTCCCCAGACGATAATAAAGCTTGACAGTCTGTTTTAGAGCTTTGAATCCCCTGATTAAAACAACACAAAATAGAGACCTATTCAGCAAATAATAAGCAATACCCAAATAAGGTACTAAACTTTCTTAATGGGGACTGCTCATATGATTCATCCAACCAGCTGAAGCTGATGCAAACAAGAGTACAATGCTTCGATTAACTCAGATTTGACAAATCTTCCAAAATGAAATTAGTTCTAGCAGGTTCTTCTGGCATCACGATTCGAAATGGCATTCTTACTATTGTTCCTTTATTCCTTGAAGTAAATGGAATAATTGAAGACTCCACTTCTCCAAAGTAACTGAATTTTCTTGTTTCATATTGCATTTAAGACGTGAAAGTGAATCAAATTGATGAGGGCATGCAAATCATGCTGGAAGAGAAACCTGAAGCGGGGATATCAAAATCATTTTAATGGTAGATATTCTGGCAATCAACTTGCATCCACATAGAAATGGTGATGGCTTTCTCCTCCATATGATTATTTTCACCAACTATTTGAAGAGACTCACCATTCTGCCTTCTCAGGTTCCATACGAACTACTTCAGCAAAACCAGCAAGTGCACCCTCAGGATCAGTTTCCACTAAACCTGCAAAAGAATGTCCATTACATCAATACAATAATTGAACCCTGAGAAATATCAGCAAGCATAGAATCAATATCAGGGATGGCATTATTATAACTGAGAAATGCACGCAAGACACCTAAAGATGGATGTGAAAAGGACAGTTCAATCAAGAGCCTCAGAAAATAAGCAGGTACACCAAAATCATAAAGATCAAAATAATAATTATCCTAATTACACAAAGGATCCACCAATGTGTGCTAGATGGTTGATGTCATTTGTTTTTCATTTCAGAAGATAAGAATCAGCAGAATAAGAGCAGAAATGAGGAATTTTTCAGATTAGGCAGCTTTGAATGAGTTCATTGATCTTCGTGCTCAAGAGGGACATTTTTCATGAACAAATAATCACATGAAGATGTTAAGTTGTCTACACTACTTAGTTTAGAAAAGGATTTGAAATTCTTCTTTCTTTCTTTTATAGTTGAAATCACTCCTTAAAGAGTCATAATCCATCCTTTTCTAACTCAACTATACCTCCCTAACTCTCTAAGTCATCACGGCACCCCCATTGCCATACATTTTTCAAGAATCCTGACAGTTGAATGCTATCAAATATTCATAACCCTCTCCACTCTCCACAGTGCAACTGCCTCATTGCCAAGCATTGTTCAAGAAATCCCCAACTTAAATTGTAACAAATATTCATAGTCTAAGTAATGGCATGATAAGAGATGAGATAACCTTTTGAATTGTAATATTGATTCTCAATGTCAACATCCTGCTCCTCTGGCTCTTCCTCAGAGTATTCAAAGCCATAATCCTCCATATCCGCATCTACCGAAAACATAAACAAAAATCAGTAAAAAAAATAGTCACAAGTAAAAAAAACAAATTGATGAAATAAAGGTTCCAACAGGATACACAAGCATGCACATGCCTGCATCTGTTATTGATGGCTAAGGATGTAGCAAATTAAATAAACCTCTTAGGGCAAAATTTCAACAGTGACTTTAATGCATGTCTTTGTTTCTGTACTAGTACATTGGGCACCACTAGAAAACAGTGAAACTGATAACAATGCGGGCAACTTAGTTATGCCAATACTGGACAGGCAATACAGCAAGGATTCGCTCATAGGCTGCCATAATTCTACAATTCTGCAACCACAGATGATGCAAATGCACAATGCATCAACACTATCCAAATCTTTGGACACATTGTCTCTGGATCACAACCCCGGCATTTTTTTAATGTAGAACTTTTAACCAACCAATCTTGCCTGATGATTCCACATAACTGCCCTTCTCTGTCCACTGTCCTTTTGATAAGACAACCGAGTGCATGTTTAGATTCTTTTTGATCAGTGCAATATCTATGCAAAATTGAATCTGACAAAATAAGGAGTATGCCATGCTAGAGCCATTAACACCACAAGGAGGACAAGACATTAGCTAATCTGAATACGCGAATGCTGATAAAGACTTCGAATCTAGGAAACTAAAGCGATAATGGCAGCAGTGATAGCATTAATGGTGCAATTCTCATCAATGTTCTTACTATGATGTTTCTTGCTAGCATCACAGAAGCAGAACGGATGCAGAATCAATGGAGAAAGCGAATCAAAATAAATACGGGAAAAAATGCAGCAACTTACATAGCACCATCAATGACAACGCATCATGACATCCATTTCCGTATCGGTAACAAACAAAACAATAGCAGTTGCTGAGAAAAGTAACGATAACCCTAGAAAATCCTATAAATAATCGAACAAGGAAAGTACCATGAGATTAAAAGAAGATAAGAAATTACCGGAACCCATGATTCCAGAGCGGCCGTACCGCTGCAAGGGTTTGGGAGATGCAAGCTTAGGTGGAAGAGAAAAAGAGATAGATACAGTGGTTTGGCCGAATCTCAATGGGAGAAAAAAAATCGAAAATCTTTCGAAATCGCTTCTAGGGCTTGATGATTTTGGGCAGGAAATTCGAGAATAAACTGGAGAAGCAGCGCACACTCTTCCTTCTCATTTGCGGGAGCTAAAAATAAGGGAATGACCGAATGAGTGGGGTTAGAGCCCGAGGAAGGCTACTCTGGGGTGAAAAATGTTTGGTGCTTGTGGGATCACCTTAGTATGTACTCAACCTTTTGCAAATTGTGTGATCTAAACCGTTCAATCCTGGCTCTTTCATGTGATTGTGCTTCTTCAACAATCGACGACGTTAATGCTTATCATGCTCCGCTGCCTTATTGGGCCCGGCGGGCGGGGCAGGCCCGTAGAACCAGCAAACTAATTAGGTGCGCCTCGCAGTCCCATGTTTTGAACATTAGTTAGAGTGCATTTGGTGAGATTCAAAAGAGAATATGAACGCCAATCCATAATAAATGTTAATAAGATAACATATTCAATTTGAATCATACTGGAATAACATAATCATATTTTATCTAGGTAAAAAAAATGATATTATATTAAAATTATTATTTAAAAAATTTAACAAAATTGACATAAAATCATTATAATTTTATCCATTGTGATTTAAAATAATAGCATAGTATTATTTCAAATTTTCGATAAATTACAAATCAAGATGATCTAATATATTAAATGGTCCACGTTATGAATATATTATGTTAGCAAACCAAATGCTAAAATCACGTTGGAGAAGCCAGGAGATTAGTTGCAAGCTATTCAAGCCATTCGCGTAGAAAAATAAATATAAAAATTTAAAGAACAGTGATAACCTATAGGTCATGGCTAATTAGAAGAACTACTTCATCGTTGCCTCAAAATTTACAAAGCCTCGTGATAATCTACCATCTCACGGTATGTAGAATTATACACAGTCGTTATTATTAGTGGGATGAACACTTTGTGATCAAACACATGGAGATATGAATTCAAGATAAATTATTTACAATGACAATTTTGCTACGTGTAAATACTTTATTAAAGTATGTGATATTCAAAAATATGTTCTCGAAATATAAAACTGAGAATGGGCCATTTGTAAAAAAAATAGATTATATTCAATAAGAAGACATGGAATACCTACGGAGATATAATTCTGTCTTAAAAATGGAGATGGGAGAAAAGTGTCACTGTTAGAGAAAATGAAGAGATGGGAAAGGCTGAATTAAATCGGTTATCTCAAGTCGATTAAACAGCAATTAATTATATCAAAGAAATGCTCCAAGATATTTTAAAGAAAAACTCTAGGTGCTTTAGAAATATGTAAAGTCCAGAGTTCTTTAGAATTAATAAATTCTGATACTATTATTAGGAGCCATAGAATAAAATACACGGTAAAAATAACAAAAGGAATTTAGAAAGTGGATACTAAAATTAGAGAGTTAGAATCTGTCCTGTCCAAGCAACAGTGAATGTAGAAGTGCAACCTCTATTATACTTGACTATGATAAGAAAGCCGCAGGAAAAGCATGGGGGGTTTTAGATTACAAAGAGCTGAATAATATTACTAAAGACAGTGGATAAAATTTTCCTAACGGGGAGATTTACAAAAAATAGATTAGAAAAAATAATCTAAAGGTATATTCTAATTTTGATTTAAAATTAGAATATTGACAAATTCGGATGCACCTAGCATTATCTCACGAACAACATTTATATGTCCTATGGGATTTTATGAATGGTTAAAGTGTTATTTGGATTGAAAAATACACCAAGAATTTTCTATAAAACAATAGACCAAGCTTTCCAAAAATTAAAAGAATTTACAATGCTCTGTATTAATAATGTTTTGTTGTTTAGTATAACGCATGAAGAACATTTGGTTATTAAAGTAGGTAATTGATGTTTTTATCATATAAGATATGATATTATCTGAAGGAAAAGTAATATGAAGATATGATGTTATCTTAAAGGATAGTAATATGGATACAACCAAAAATCAAATTCCTAAAATTGAAAATGAGGAAAGTAAATATAGTTGAGCCAATTAAAAATTTGTCAAATAAGCTAGAGGATAAGAAATTATAATATAACTAACTTTAGCTAATGTAAAGTATTGTTCGCTTGGGGATCACTCGACTAAATTCAGTTGACATGTAAAGCCTGCACAATTTTATTTCTTTGTGCTAACTCTTTAGCCTAGAAGGAATATCGCAATAATTTGTCACAGTTCACATTCAAACCCTTAATTGCATTCCAACAATAACATATGAGAATCTCAACCCTACTTACAAAGTCCTATTTTTTACATACCAATGGTTTTTTTTTTTTTTTTATCTTCTTTAAGATAGCCCACTATTAAGTTATTATCCTTTGCCCTATGCTCAATTTTCTATATCATGCTCAATTTTCTCTGTCTTCAAACATTTACACTTGAATCTTTGACCAGGGGTTTTGCCAACCAAGGTGCCAATAGATATTTACTTGGCCTAATTGGTGAGTGGCATGGTTGTAAAAACTAATAAAACTCATGGTCACGGGTTTGAGTGCTAGCATCTTTAAAAGATTGAGTAGAACACCTTCGAGCAAATAGAAAAAACCCTTAGCGCTCGAGAAACAATGCAAATAGAAGAATCCTTGGTGTGCAAAAAACAACAAAACTCGATGTAAGTGAGCTCCACATTCTCGCATCACTGGTGCTGGAGGGACCAGCATGTAACAAAAACAATTACAATGGTTTTTAGATATTCTTAATTATGCGAGGACTTTTGTAACAAATCTGGCAGGATTGATAAGATTTTTGCATAAGAAAAGCTTCAAGAAAAACTCAATATAAACGGACTGAAAATGACACAACACAATCTTAGCTAACAAAATTAAGAATGAGATAAAGAATCTGCTGATGCTTTTTCTAATTTTATTAGAAAAATAAAATTAGAAGAAATAGGTTAGGCAAAGTTGGTGAGGTGATAATAAAAAATAGCATATTGCATATTTAAAATTCTTCAAATACAATTAATGATTCTCTAATCAAGGAGCTTGTAGGAATTCGCTAAGTAGAGAATAGAAACATCTTCATCGCTTTGTTTAATGTGCAAAAAGGTAGGTTATTGAAAGAAGGATTGTCCAAACAAACCAGGACAAGATACGTCCAAAAAAAACAAATGATTACGGAGATGAAAAAAATTATTAGCTCAAGCAAGAAGAATTTAAAGAAGAAAA